>JBBPKN010001125.1:0-10014 GCA_038089275.1 Pulveroboletus cf. rosaemariae | reverse complement strand
CCTCCTCTGCTTTCTTCCATGCCTTCTTCTCTTTCCTTACTTTTTCCCACCACTTCTGCTTGGCATACTTTGCATCACCAAGCTCCTCTTCATCTTCAACATGCTCCTCCAGGTGCTCATTAGACCAGGTGTGAATGTCAGTGAATGAAGACATAATGAGAGGAACTAGTGTGAAAGTCTCTGGGATGGAATTTGCTTTTATGGGTTTCTGGCCAGCTAAACCCCAATGCCCACTCTGCTCAGTTATTCATTGAGAGCACATGCTTCACAGCCTTTAGGGGTTCAGGCCTTAAGAGGGGAATACTGTCACATTCTATGCCAATAATTCAACTCTGCTATATCTCTGGTGCAACTCTGGTTGTTTTCATACTTTAAGCTGTGTGTTTCCTAGTTCCCTTTACCTCCATCTTTTCCTACCTAATGATTGATTACCACTTTACCTATGCTAACTTCATACCATTCCAATACAACTCTGTAGTTTCTCTGATCTCACTTCCTGTTCCTGTTCCTTTGTGCCACACTTTTCCCTGTCATCACTTAGTTTCAGTTTGACATTATTTGATATTGTCTCCTCTGACATCTCCATTCATATCCAGGATGCATTGGCACCTGCTTCACTTATGAGACAACTCCTTTCATATCTCTGTTCCCTCTTTAGATAATCTGCCTCCCTGAGGTATAAGTACTGTAGCTCTGTATCTTGTACTTCAGTTTGAATATCAACCATAACACAATGCTACAATTCCCTTAGATCCCTTCTGCCTCACAACTTGACATTGTACCCTACCCTAAGTCCCTCAACTTACTCCATAACTTGATGTTGTACCTCTTGTTGGGAAAAGCCCTATGGCCTATCCCAAACCTCCAATAGTCTCTGACCCCTCTGTAAATCAGGGCACTTGGTACCAGCATAAGGGCACATCACATAAGGTAAAGCCAAGCCCTGTCCACTCCAGAGTTATCCAAAGTATTCCCAGAGTACATCACAACATTTATAACACAAGATTAACAAGATTTAACAAGTGGTTAAGGCTGGGGGCCTTGTACTATATCTCACTCTCCTTATATACCTATTCTAAATGTGCACAGACCATTTCTGGGGCATAGGGTACCACTAAATAAGGAAACTGGGCATAGGGCATGCTGACTGAGAGTATGACCAATGGGTCATGTGATAGAGATGTGTATGAAAAGGCTATGTAGAATGGAAGTGTTAGAATTCAGGGTAAGTAGATATTAAATCATGCCCTTAGCCTTGAGGCCAAGGAGATCTCATCTAGAGATTTTCCATGATTAGATCTGACTCTTATCTAGATCTAGATCTAGATTCATCAGAGATTAGATCAGGAGATATACCTATCATCTAATATGCTAGATTCAATTATAAGCTATGCCCAAACCATAATGAGGACTCTGAATAACAACTCAACCATATCCTAGGGTTTGTTCTTGTTTGGTATAAAAGTCTCACAGTCACATGCTTGTCATGTGACTCTTCTGCTAGTGAACTATTCATTTGTAATACTCCATGACTGAGGTAAGACACTATTCTATATTTCTTTTTCATATTGCTTATGCCACCTGTAGTTATCAACAGGTAGAGCTAATACTACAGTGCACTACTTCATGAATGAGTTATCAATAATTTCCTTGGCCAGACATGGTATAAGTTTAATAAGTTTCTTTGTATTATTTTAGGCCACAGAGCTCATAACCTAATAAAACTAAAAACTCAGTTGAGATGGAGAAATAACTAATATCAGTATCTAATGAAACTAAGAACTAGGTACATGTCAGTAAATGATATTGTAGCATACAGTAAGTTTGTGCATATCTCAGTTGAAATGAAGAAATAACTAAAAATGAAGTGGAAAATAAGATACAATATTAAGGAAAAGCAGAGCTGTCATACACTAATATGATGGGTAGGCAACAAGTGATTGGAGCTGTCATAGTAAAACAAAAGGCTGTAATATATGAAAATAGTACCATAATCAACAGTTACTTCACTACAGCACTATTTCTCTTTCAAGTTCATGTTCACTTAGTCTCCCACATCCTCTTTTGTTCAGGTAGTAAGCTCATCTAGATCTGGAAGCTATGGCATATGCTTACCACCTTCAACTTCAGTCCACTCTCACTAGGGTTCATATTTCTCCTTTTCTTCTTGTGAGTACATTCTATATACTCTGCAATAGATTAGTTGTATAACACCTTTTGCCTTCCTTTCCTCAGTAATAAGTATATGTATGCAGTATAGTCTCACCATCGTCATATGCAAGCGAGAAGGTAGGCTATCTTTAGCTGGTCTTGCATTCTTCCCTGATGCTTCCGGTGCTCCTAGTTATATGGAGAAGTAACATTATCAGTCAACCCAGTGAGTCTTTGGGCTCTGTCGTCACTAGTTAACGTTCCATTTCCCTTCGTCTCTTCTGATAGTATACATATGATCTAGACGATACCCAACTATGCCTATCGTGTTATTCGGTGTCTTCACCATATTAGTACCATATCTGCCGCAGACACTTGTCATACTCACATGGGTGACTAGTGCTGCGTGGAAGGTTGCTGCGGGTGACTTGGTCGGATGTGCGGCTAGCTATATCGGCTGGTTTTCGTGAGATGTATGTGCCAGGGAAGTGATTAAGGGGTACACTTACGAGCTCCAGGGCCCCATGGATTTGTCTTCGCCTGTCTCGTGCACATGCCGAGGAACGGATGTCTGAGAGCTGGTATCACGCATCGTATAACTTTACTAATAGTTCATTTTCGTCATTACCAAGACTTAATGGAAACGGTCTTCCCCCCAACGGTCTTTGTGGTCGGATGAGGTGTGTGAAGGCCTTCCCAGATATCAAAGTAGTCGACAGGAAGAAAAGGACGGAAAGCTGGCTCTGTCAGGTAAAACGAGCGGCAACAAACAGGTATTAGCGTCCGAGAGTAAAAGAAGAGTCGTAGCCAAGAGCTACAGCGTTGACTGATGTTACGCATGCGCTTGCTGTTTCTAACAAAATCTCGAGGCTGTAGTGAGATAGGCTGATGCTCTAGCTGAAATACCACCTGTTGAGTGGCGTCAGACCCTTGAAAGCGACTTTCACGAAGGCCACGTTGGGAGACGACCGTTGGGCCTCCCATTGACAGATCCTAGTTGGGATATTTTCATCTTGGCGTCGGCCAGGGTGCGTAGGAAGACCGCTCACAGAAACCGGAGCGGTCGGTTCGACGAAAGGGCGAAGGAGGGATGGAGGAGCTGACCTTCGAGGCTGTAGTGAGGCTTTGGCTGTTGGACGTTGAGTGGCAGAAGTGAGGAACGCCAAGTCCTTGAAACGGGCAAACAATCCCTCACGCAATACGAATGTTGGGAATCTCACTAGGTCACTCCATGTCACTTCCACACTCTACAGTCTTGAGGACGATGCAATCAAATGCGATCAAGCAGTGATGAAATTTCAAACAGAACAGATGAGTAGTCCATTCCGAGACTCCGGATGACCCTTCGACATGTCCGCCTGACCAAGAATATCAGAGCAGCACTATTTTGGTACTGGAGCCTGTCCATCGTGGCCCCTTGCAAACCTCGAGCCATCCTACCTCCCAGTGTTTTCTGGGATCCCTGTGTGCTGGAATATGACGCCGACGGCATTCGTACTGGACTATTAATATTAGGAATACGGCCTGTACTTATAACCCAGTCCTCTTCGCTCTCCCGCCTCTCATCCCGTTCTGCGGTGTTGAGAGGTGAGTGCCTCCTTGTCTTGCTGTACCTAGACGCCACTGACTCACGATACGTAGCTTACAGTGCGTGTCCTAGCTCCAACACTGTGTCGAGTGAAGACCGTCAAGTCCACATGAATTTAAAAGGTACGTGCTCTTTCACGTCGACACAGCGAGTAGTGATGTGATGTGCCTACCAGTTGGAGAATTACTTTCAAGGGCGGAATCCCTTGCTGTTCAATTAAATCAAGGGGGCAGGAGAAATTACGTTGATGAGGCGATTGCTGTCGATCGCGAAGCAATGGAACTTTGTCCACCTGGTTACCCAAAGCGGACCGGCTCCTTGTCCTCCCTTTCAGTTCATCTGGGGGATCGTCACGGGCGGGTCAGGACAATGGTGGACCTTGCAGTTCAGCTTTACGATTGGTACTGGGAACTCGGCATGGTGGAGGATCTCGATGAGGCTATTGTCCTCGACCGAGAAGCATTGGAACTTTGTCCAATTGGCCACCCAGACCGGTCATTATCGTTGAACAATCTTGCAATTTGTCTCTTCGATCGGTACAAGCGTCTCGGCACAATGGAGAACCTCAATGAGGCCATATCCCTCAACCGAGCAGCACTGGAACTTCGTCCACTTAGTCATACAGAGCAGTTATTATCATTAAACAACCTTGCAAATTGCCTCTATGAGCAGTACCAACAGCTAGGCACAATGAAGTACCTCAACGAGGCTATCGTTTTCGATCAAGAAGCACTGGCACTGTGTCCGATAGGCCATAAAAACCGGTCATTGTTGTTAAATACCCTCGCGGTTTGCTTCTCAGATCGGTACGAGCAACTTGGAACGGTGGAGGACCTCAATGAAGCTATTGTCCTCATCCGAGAAACACTAGCACTTTGTCCCGTGGGCCACCCAAACCGGTCATTCTCATTGAACAACCTTGCAGTTTGCCTTTTCGATCGGCACAAGCAGCTCGACATAATAGAGGACCTCAATGAGGCCATTGTTCTCAATCGAGAAGCACTGGCGCTATGTCTAGCGGGCCACCCAGACCGGCCGTTATCATTGAATAGTCTTGCAGGTTTCCTCTTCGCTCGATTCAAGCAGCTCGGCACGATGGAGGACCTCAATGAGGCTATTGCCCTTGGCAGAGATGCGCTGGCACTTTGTCCAGTAGGCCACCCAATTCGATCATCCTCAATGAACAACCTTGCAAATTGCCTTTTGAATCGGTACAAGCAGCTTAACACAATGGGGGACCTCAATGAGGCCACTGACCTCAATCGAGAAGCACTGGCGCTTCGTCCAGTGGGTCACCCGAATCGGTCATCATCATTAATCAACCTTGCAAGTTGCCTCTCCAATCTGTACGACCAAACTGGGGCAATAAAGGACCTCAATGAGGTCATCGTCCTTTGCAAAGATGCATTGGAACTTCTCCCTTTAGGACACACAGATCGATCGGAGGCCCTGGAAAGCCTCGCAGGCTACCTCCACACTCGGTTCACACAATTGAATCAGCTAGAGGACAAGGACGCGATGTTCAGCCTCTATTCTAGTCTAGCAGATGTATCACAGATGGCATCTTCTAAGGATCTGTCAGCTACAAGGGCATGGATCCGTGTGGCCGAGCATTACCAACATCCCACCACACTTCCAGCATACGAAACATCTATCCGATTACTAGTTCATCATCTCGCCACTCTGCCATCCTTGCCTCAATACCTCACTATCTTCAAGGCTCACACATCATCACTTGCAGTGGATGCATTCTCGGCCTGTCTTCGTAACCACTCCCCTACTAGTGCAGTCGAGCTTCTAGAACAAGGTCGGGGTGTCTTCTTGAACCAACTCACTCGCCTTCGTTCCCCGCTTGACGATGTGATCGCGTCTGGCCCAGCAGGGAAGGCGTTGGCAGACGAGTTCATGCGGCTGACTTTGCTCATTCGGAAGGCCCTTAATTCACCTGGTGTAGGTCAGCTTGACCGGGCGTGCGACCTTAATCTCGAATTGAAAAGTGTCGTGACCAACATTCGCAAGCTTTCTGGTTTCTCACGCTTCCTCTTCCCCTCACTCTTCCCTGATCTGCGACGGGCAGCTTGCGAGGGCCCTGTCATCATTGTGAATGCGAGCAAGTACACCTGCGATGCTCTCATTGTTCTAGCCGACCACGACCCGGTTCACATCCCGCTGTCTATCACGCGGAATGATGTTCGAGAACTGTCATCTAAGCTCAATACATTGACCATTCGCGCAAGGTCGATGGATGTGAGAAGAGACCTTGGTGTTACCTTGCGGGAACTGTGGGACAAGGTCGTCTCCCCCATTGTTGACATCCTCTTGACGACACGTCCACGTCAATCACGTATTTGGTGGTGTCCTACCGCCGACTTTTCACCCCTTCCGCTGCATGCTGCCGGCCCATATAGGAAAGGCCAGGAAAATCTCGCTGATCTCTACATCTCATCTTATACCCCCACTCTCACTGCCCTCATTTATGCTAGAAGGCACAACCAGCTGCAGTCTATTACGAAAGAGAAACGCTTTATTGCTATTGGCCAAGCGGATGCCATCGGCACGAACAAACTTATTTCCGTCGGCGCCGAACTAGATAACATTGGTGAGCACATGCGTGGTCTCGCCAAATTTACGCGTATCGAGGGTCCGGAGTCCTCCATTGCTCGGGTCACTGAAGAACTCAGTAAGAACGACTGGGTACACTTCGCGTGTCATGGTATCCCTAACCGCAGACAACCATTCGAGTCTGCGTTCGCTCTCCACGACGGACATTTTACTATCCAACAAATCATCCAGTGTAATTTGGAGAACCCCGAGTTCGCTTACCTCTCTGCCTGTCACACGACCGTTGGCGACGAGGAGAGTCCAGACGAGGTGATCCACCTGGCATCGGCGATGCAGTTCGCTGGATTCCGGTCTGTGATTGGGACGATGTGGGCAGTGGACGACGGTGAAACGAATAGGATCACGTCGATGTTCTACGAGAACATGAGGGATGAGTGTGGTCGGCTAGACTATACCCGCGCAGCATTTGCGTTGAACGAGACGATGAAAAGATTGGACAATGTGCCATTCGATCAGCGCATCTTATATATACATCTCGGAGCCTAGATATCTCAGGACTCTAGCACGAAGGAGGGTGTTTTCTTCTTGAGGGATGTTCATCTTCGTTGCAATTCTACTACAAGCTCAGACTCTCTTCATGTACCGTAATACCGTAATATGCCCAGGGCACGAAAGAAAAGGAACGTGAAAATTATTAAGAGAGAGGGGAAAGGCGACTGCGTGCTATTGCCACCGTCCTCTAACGTCTCGGCTTCGGCTTCAACACCTCAACCCGGTCGCCACTACTGCCCTTAGCGTGCCTGCAGATGTCCCCTCATGATAGGTATGTAAGGAGACAGTTGGCTTCGCCTCACTCTTCCTTGTATCAGATGATGAGGATGAGAGCTTCAGCCGTCAGGTAATGAGCTCCTCGACAATAACGAATGCGCAAGTCTGAAAGAATCTAGGACCAAGAACAAATAAAAAGTGAGCGAGCGGTATGAGATTTTCCTTATGAGTTCGACGATATACGATGTCATGATTCGGATCCTGAATCTCTCCGAAGACGAACATCTATGGTCGAGCGATCGGTTAAGCTGAAGTTGAGCGCTTCGCTGCGATGTCAATTGGAACGTGCTACGCACCATCCGAGGGATCTTTAATGTTTTGAACGTTCAAGTTTCTATGTGGCATCAGCAGAGGAACAAGCATTGTTGTTCATATGTCTTGTCCCAATTGGAATTGCAAGTCAAGTCCATGAGGGGTAGATAGACTAGATTACACTGCTCAGGTATTTGTCTGCTCTGTTCTGATAGCTGCCGACACGAACCACCTATTAAAACAAAAACTAGTTCAATCTGGAAAGTTTGCACCATCCGAGTCGGCAGAGTGGAGGCCGACCAACTCGACCGGAGATTTTCACCATCTGATGGGACCCGATGGCGGCGACACGCGGGAAGGCAAAATATGTGAGTGTTCGTGAATGACATTTGTGTGTCGAGGGACTGCAGTGGAATATGTTGGCATATGGACAATCACGCACGTAGGTTCACTCCGCCTGGTCACTGAAACATATTCGCTGCTATTACAACTATGTAGACACTCGACGTTTAATTACCGCTTGTCTTGCAACCACTTTATTTAATTCGTACAGTATAAAACCTGAGTGATCGAGAGCAACCACCTCAGTCCGTCGTTTGCATAACACGACTGAGTAAACTGCTTCATAGCTTTTGTGTGGCCGATTCGTTCCTGAACTCATCATAGGGTAATGGCTGGAACCCGGCAGGGGGCAACGTAGGGTCCGATGATATTGTAAAAAAAATCATTAGTGTGGACATAAATGAGCTCTGGAGAGACGCGTGGGAAGGACGAGAAAATTGAGGCTGTTCATACTGTACATTGTGATGTCGTTTGAGTAGACACACGGACGTACATTCGTCCTCCGCATGAAATGTTGGGTAGGCCTGGTTTCGCGATAACGGACTGAAATAACGCATTTCTTGTGCGAAGCCCGTCGCAAGTCGATCAGCTACAGGTTACATACAGTACTCTGCAACGCGCACACATTTGGTCTTGCGCATTGACTTATCATGGACCGCACACGTCATAGATTGCATACGTCAGGAACCCGTCATACTCGTCATGATGTTGGAATGCAAGCACGCGCGCAGCCAGGAACGCTGTCTCTGCCGTACCTAGCTTGCATACAAGTGGGCTGTAGCAAGCACATGTCCAGATGATGCCTCAGTTTAAGAACCACCCCTTACTACTGTCTCATATATGTATTTCTTTTGTTCCTTGTTTCGCTCTGGCAGCACACTGTCAGAACTTCGTCTAATCCATTCTACATTGTATGATACATCTTTTGCGTATATAATGTACCCTTTCGAGCTCTGAGCACCTCAGTCCATTGTTTTACATGACTGAGGTGAGCTTCCTATTCTCATGCACTATGTACCCCTACTTACACGTACATAGTGCTATCTTGACAGGTATACAAATATACTAGTCCATTGTTTTACATGACTGAGTACTATCTTGACACATGATGCCAGGAGTTGCATTATAAGAGACAGATGTCACACCCTAGCTACAACCTATATAGAAAGGCGACTCCCTCCCTGTAGAGTATCCTGGTTTTTCCCTGAAATCACCACGCCCTTGTCCAGTTCTGTTTCCAAGTGTTCCCACCACATGGTGGAGTTACACTTTTTTTTGAACTGGACAAGGATGCGGTGATTTCAGGGAAAAAAAAAGTGTAACTCCACCATGTGGTGGGAACACTTGGAAACAGAACTGGACAAGGGTGCGGTGATTTCAGGGAAAAACCAGGATACTCTACAGGGAGGAAGTCGCCTCTCTATATAGGTTGTAGCTAGGGTGTGACGTCTGTCTCTTATGATGCAACTCCTGGCGTCATGTGTCAAGATAATGTTGAAATTTTATTCTATTTATTTCATTCCTCTTCACTCTCCTTTTCCTTTTTCTCCTTTGTCATTCGTCTCTTTCCGAGGCATATGCCGGACATTTCCTTACGTAATTGCGTCATCCTTTTGAGTGCAGACACTGCCACATTGCACCTCAGTCTTTCGTTCATACGAAACTGAGGTAAGGCTACTATACACTTGTTACATTCATTGGCTGAATAATACCTACAAGGTCTCCTTGTGTATAGGTTAGTTTAGAAGAATGTTTCAGTCTTTCGTTCATATGAAACTGAGGTCTCCTTGTGTATAGTGTGATATCCTCTGCATTGCACCTCTCAAAAGATAGCACTCAGTTGTGTAAAACAATGGACTAGTATATTTGTATACCTGTCAAGATAGCACTATGTACATGTAAGTAGGGGTACATAGTGCATGAAAATAGGAAGCTCACCTCAGTCGTGTAAAACAACGGACTGAGGTGCTCAGAGCTCGAAAGGGTACATTATATACGCAAAAGATGTATCGTACAATGTAGAATGGATTAGACGAAGTTCTGACAGTGTGCTGCCAGAGTGAAACAAGGAACAAAAGAAATACATACTGGGCATGACCCAGTAACGAATCACTTAAGCTTGTTGGTTCAATAGCACAACATCCTGTTGCTCAAAGAGCAAAATTTTTGATTCCTTCTCAAGGGAAAAATAGTTCTCTATCTAATGGTGGTGTTTTTATATTTTTAACAGTGACTGTCTATGAGCTATGTATTTTTTTTATGGATGTACTCCAATGTGAGGCCGTACCATA
>JBBPKN010001124.1:0-16590 GCA_038089275.1 Pulveroboletus cf. rosaemariae | reverse complement strand
AGATGGGATCTCCTTGGCCTCATGGTTGAGGGCATGGTTTGATCTCCGCTGTCCCTGAACTTCTATTTATATTTAGACATCCCTTCCCTTTCATTCTGCCACCTCCTCATTGCATACACCCCTTATCCGCATGGCCCATTTGGTCATACCCTTTATCCTCGCCCTATGCCCTCTTTCCTTATTTAGTATTGTGCTGGGCTGACTTGTTGGTCCGTGCACATTCCTCTACTGTATATATAGTAGTGAGTTCCCTGGTTAAGGCTCCCCAGCCTTAATCACTTGTTTATCCTCTATAACCACCCATACATACTCCTACTCTTATCGATAACCGTTTTCCCTTTGAACTTGTGGGATGGCTCCTCAGGCTTTGCTACCCTGAGCCCACTCTATCATATTCCAACTGACTCAGTCAACTGTGGAACATGCGCACCCTCTCAAGGCAGACTGTTTAGGGTTAGATTCAGCCAACCATGAATGAGACCGTAACACTTGATTAAGGCTACCTTTACTTGATCGGGTGTGAGGTTTTATTCTATACCGAACCCATTAACATCTTGAAGTTCCAAACGAGAAAGAAAGAATGTTACCGCACAGCAAATGAAGACAGACCCCCTTCATCATAGTAACCGAAACCGTCACCGCCCCCACAATCGTTTATTAGTGGTTTCATGCCGTTCGAACCGGTACAGTCTTGGTGGACCTGAGTAAGTCCCTAAACTGCTGTCTGGACCTGAACATGTCCTTAAACTGTTACGGTGTTGTGGGTAAACCTGTGAAACTCTCATGTGGACCTTGATAAGTCCTTAAACTGTCTAGGACCTGAGTATGTCATCAAACTACTTCGGTCTTTTGGATGAAAGATCATATTTGGACCTTGATATGTCGTAAAACTGTCAGTTGACCTAAGCATGTCGTTAAAAGGTTTCGGACACAGTGGATGCTGGTTCGTAAGGGAGAGGGTAACTCGTTAATACTCTGGTGCCCTATTGGTGTTGTTAGATCTGGGCACATCATGAAAAGGCCTCTTATGGATCTCGAGCATATCCTTAAAAGGCTCCTTCTTCTTTTCCTCCCCTTGTTTTCGGGTGTCGTATAACCCCAGTCCTCGTAACCGCAGAACACAGGAAAAGCGATTGAAGCGAAACCGTCATAAGCCAGAAATCGTCACAAACTGGAGTCTATCATTTAACCAAACATATTACAAGAAAGAAAACAAATCCTAGGTGTAGTTGTGGGTGCACACTTGAAACTCTCATATAGATGGGCACAACGTTATTATAAAGAAACGTTAACCGAAAAGCAATAACCTCTGGAGTATTCCTCTGGTAGGAAGAAACAACATTGAAGAATGTCGTCTAACCGAAGTCACTCATTTAATTGGCTATTAAAGCATTGCACCATTCATTTTAGATCTTGGGCGAAGCTTTTAGGCTTTTGCTGCCGTTTGAAGTTTTTGTCTACAGATCGCCTATCATTTCCAGGTATTGTCAAACCGTTGGGTCAAAACCATCTATGGAGTTTTACAGTGTCTCATAACCGTCGGTACGAATCGGCCAAGTGGTGAACCGAGAAGTTCTAAAACTAAAGTAATCCGAAGAATGAAGACTTAGATTGTCAAAACAAGAGTTCAATGAAGTTGATCATGAATCCTTCAATGAGAAGACCGAAACAGGACCAAGAACAATCAAGATAAGAAGAGTTTTCATTTTAGGATGAACAGACTGTGATGTCTATAAACTAGATAGGACCACAATGTCAATAAACGAAGAAATCATCTTATCTGGAGAAAGATGTCAAGATTAGATTGGAAGATCGATGACCATGACTGGAGATATCACCTCGAAGCATAACCAATCATTCTGTGAAGATCTGGGAAGATATGAGAAGGTTTACTCCGATCTAGTTGTGACAGTTCAGTATCCAGATATCAAGGGTCCAAAATGACATAAAACTATCTAGTAGATGAAATCAGATGAAAGTGATTGAGCTTTGGCTCTCACGAGTAGAAAGGAAGTAATCGAAAGTCAAGAAAGTCTCTTAGTATGCAGACGAAAGGGTTAAAAACCGAGTAGACGCAGAAATGAGCAAGTTTTAGTTCTGTGAAAAGAAACTGAGAAGAATCAAAGAAGATCAATGATAATGACAAATCGAGTGTAACCATTTGTAGAAGATTTGAAGGAGATTTGAAGGTTTACTCTTTGAGTCTTCAAGGGTTTTATTTGCAGACATACGAAATCGAGTCGAAGAACAAGTCAGGAGATTTCTAGCAGGAAATTCGGGTGGTTCAATCCATCGAGTAACCGAATAAAGATTATCAAGAGAAGTCTATTTGCTAGAAAGGTCACCCCTGAAGAGGGGATGATGGCAAGTTCCGAGAAAAGGTTTTATGAGACAAGTATTCAAGCCACAGACATGAAGAGAAGTGGTCAAGTCTAAACGAAAGATTTGAAGAAAGTCATATCCGAAACGATATAAAACTAAGTTTGCAGTTCTACATCTGTGTTATCAAAAGTAATCTCTAGGAAGAAAATCGTCAAGTACAAAGTTGAAGAAACTGCAGCGCCATGCTTCCAGTGTTTCATTTACCGGGCTTCAAAGAGCGAAAGTATTCAACAATGGAAGATGATTAGTATTCTGCAAGGATCTGCTTACAAGGATTTCAATCAAGAGCTTAATTGAAGAAGATAGAAAAGTTGCTGAGTTATCATCATTTGGATTCGCCATCTATCCACCTGATCTATTCCCTGCAAGAAATGATAGTGGATTCAGTAGCTGCAGAGAGTTCCCTTATACCCAGGGGCAAGGCAACAATTTGAAGTTAATCGAAAGAGTTCAAGAAAGAAGTTCTTCAAGGATCGGACCGTAATTGTCCATAAACTATGTCTGGTCCTAAGCACGACCATAAACTGTTTTGGTGTTATAGGTTATCCTATGAAACCCTTAGTCCGTAACGACTTAAAACTATTTACAGTGTATTTGTACCGGCTATTTATTTGAAGACCGGTAGCCTGGTTGAAACATACCAGTTATTTAATGAAGAGCAAGAGAAATCAGTGAAAATCGTTGAATTTTTTTTCCAACACAACTTCCATCACAGGCTCACTCAGCTGCGTGGGTTTCTTCGGGACGAAGAAATCTGAAGAGGGGATAGTAGAGAATAGGTGAACATAGTGAACCCCTCTTCTAGGAAGAAGCTTCAACAAATAGGAAGAAGGTTCAATGACAAAGAGTAACTCTCAATAGTATTTTTTGCGCTTTTCAAACCATTTCTTGGCCTATGCATTTTTCTTTTTCTTTTGTATTTCTAGTTTTCTGCAAGACCGTACACCGATGATGGGTTCAAGACCTTATATGACAAGGCACACAAAATCAGGCAATCCAGGAGTCTCGCCCCCTGAAGAGGTGATAGTGTTACAATCCGTAACATTCACCACTGAAGAGTCACATGACCAGCACATGACCGTGGGACTTCATTGCCTAAACAAGATAAACCCTAGGTTATGATTAAGCATTATTTAATATTATATTCCTTTGGATTCAGAGCACAGCTTATGGGGTTGAATCTAGTATTCCAGATGACAGGCATCTCCTGATCTTATCTCCAATGAATCTGATCTCAATTCAGATGAGGGTCAGATGGGATTGTGGCAGAGATCTAGATGGGATCTCCTTGGCCTCATGGTTGAGGGCATGGTTTGATCTCCGCTGTCCCTGAACTTCTATTTATATTTAGACATCCCTTCCCTTTCATTCTGCCACCTCCTCATTGCATACACCCCTTATCTGCATGGCCCATTTGGTCATACCCTTTATCCTCGCCCTATGCCCTCTTTCCTTATTTAGTATTGTGCTGGGCTGACTCATTGGTCCGTGCACATCCCTCTACTGTATATATAGTAGTGAGTTCCCTGGTTAAGGCTCCCCAGCCTTAATCACTTGTTTATCCTCTGTAACCGCCCATATATACTCCTACTCTTATCAATAACCGTTTTCCCTTTGAACTTGTGGGATGGCTTCTCAGGCTTTGCTACCCTGAGCCCACTCTATCATATTCCGACTGACTCAGTCAACTGTGGAATGTGCGCACCCTCTCAAGGCAGACCATTTAGGGTTAGATTCAGCCAACCGTGAACGAGACCGTAACAAAAAGAAGAGCAGGGACCTTAGAAATACAGCAGATAAACATGAGTTATGCCATCAGAATCTAGATTGCTCTAGATCTGTGACATGTAAAGAAGTGAAAGGTGGAAAGGTGGAAAGTGTGAAGATGTGAAATAGTGAAAATGTGAAGATGTGAAATGATCATGTGATGTGACAATGTGAAGAGCTACAGTAGTGACAAGAAAATGCCAAAGAAAGAAAAAATGAAAAAGTGCATTATAACATTGAGGGAATTTGAAAGGACAAATCTTCCCAGCCCAAAAGTTTTCTTCAAGGAAAGCTTCCATGGCCTGTTGCTCAGGGAAGGATAAGGGGTAAACCTTACCTATCTTTGGAACAAACATGTCCTTCAGATTGATCTCATGATCATAGAGGCAAGAGGATGAAAGGTGGTCCAGGGTTTTTGGAGTGTTGGAAAATACTAATGAAAATTGGAAGTATTTGGAGGGAAGGATTGTCTTGGGTTTGGCCTTTTCAGCCTCAATGGCAAGCTTGGTGGATGTAGTGAGCTGAGCAACAGTGATCTCAGGGAGATAAAAGGAGCAGTGATCTAAAATCCTGCTAGAGTGGTGATTGTAGAGCAAGTCATTGATTGACTGCTCTGGGGTGATGTAGTCCAAATAGCGGACCAGGAGTTCATCATGTGGGATGATGATATCTTCAAGGAGTCCATCAAACTGAGGTTTATGGACAGAGTTGACATGGTAGGTGAAATTATCAGAGGGGGGGTCTGGGATGGTGAGTGTGTTTGCTATCCAGTCAATGGTGGGGTTTGTGGCCTGAAGCCACAGATGTCCAAGGATAATGTTCTCCTTCCCACATGCGATGACATAGCAGGAGACTAGGAGAACTGATTGTTCAAAGCAAAGAAGAAGGTTGCAAGTTCAAGTAATCTTGCCCTTTTTGTTCTCAGAGTGGTCGATGTTCCAGATAATGATTGGTTTGTCAAGTTTCTTAGTGGGAAACTGGTTCTTCTTGACAAAGTCCCAGTCTATACAGTTGATTTATGCTCTGTTATTAACAAGAGCATGAGTTGCTATGACTTTCTTGACACAAGAGGGGAAGGAAACTTGAATCACAATCTTTATTGATTTCTTGGAAGTGGATACAAGTACAGGTGCACAAGAGAAGAAGGGAGTACCTTGCATAGGGGAGGTACTCTATTTTAAAAACCCTGCTTTTCCATCTTCTTCTTTTATTCTTTCTTTATCACTACTCTTACCACCCCATCATTGGATTCATCATCACTAACCTCCTCTATCTTCATTGTCAATTCTTCAGCAGAAACTGTCTTGATGCAAGGAGTTTCCTTGGTGGTGGTGGTAGAGGGAGAAGAAGCAGGGAAATTGGAGCAGGCCATGTTAATGTGACTGGGTTTCCAACATCTGAAACAGAGTCAGTTTTTGATGCAGAAGGCCCTACCTGCTTCAGTTAGGCAACCTTTCTTTACAGCATCAATGTCCATGGCATTTGAATCTTTCTCCAGTTTGAACATAGCTGAAGGGGGTGTAGGAGCCCAAGCAAATGCACAAGGGTTCTTTCATTGTTGTTCTATTGAGTGGGTGCACTCCATAGTTCCCTGGAAGTGAGTGGCTTAGTATATCACTTAGCGATGGTAAAAGGGATTGTATCCAGATTATGGATGCAATGAAAGAGGTAGAATGCCAGTCCTGTTTCAAAGTATTCAATAAAAACATTGTTGTCAGTGATTTTAGCAGTAACAATGCAGTTTTGGAATTCAGCAGTGTACTCAGCAAGGAAAGGCATCCATTCACCTTTCTTCCCCTGCTTCATCTGTGTGTTTGCTAACCAGTGAATGGCAGCATTAATCATGTCCTGTTGTTGAAAGACTTTTAGGAATGCAGAGGTGAAATGGGAAAACTTTCCCATGGTGACAGTTGTTCCAGAGATACATTTCTTCTGGTATGTCACAGCCCACAACAGTGCTGGCCCTTTGGTCATAAATGAAAGGGTGAATGCAATCTTCTTCTCATTAGAGTCATAGACCACACTGTTAACAAAGAGGTAGAACTGGACTGTGTCCAGCCAGTTCTCAGCCTTGGATCAATCACTGTCAAAGTGCTCAGGGGCACCAAGATGAAGTTCCATAGGCTTCAAGACCAGGACCATCAGCTGCTGGGTGACATATTCCTCCCAGTACCCCTAATCCTAACCTTGTTTACACCTTAAGCCAAATGCACCATTTCACTACCCCTGTCCCTGGACTGTCACTCATGAGAGCAGTGAGATTGGATCACAGGGACCAACCAAAAGGCAGCTCACATATGAGAAGGACAGAGCTCTAGTTACTTTTGATACTAATGACCAACCTGGACATCTGTCCTCTTGAGCCCACATAACAACTCAACCAAACTAATGGAAGTCTTATCACATGACCACAGCTCACCCACCTCATGGCTAGGTTTCCCATTACCCTAAGCCTCTCAGCTTTCAGGCCCACCAGATCTCACCATTTACCCTATGCCCACTTATAGGAACCTTGCCAGGAAGTGGCACCCCAGCAAAAGAGACTAACCAATACTAGGGAAATTCCAGAGTGGCACCAGAACACCTAATACCAGGGGTGTCCTGTCCTAAGGCACAGTGCAATGCCAGAGGTTGAATGGTTTTTAACCAGAGTCTTAAAGAAACAATTTGCATCCTGCAGGAATTGAACTACCCACCTGGTGGCATTCCCCTGTTAGTGCACTTAGTGCACCCTACCAGTAGACCATGTATTCAGTGGTGGAAGTGAATGAGTGTTATAGTTCGCTTTTTCAATTTTTGATCATGTGACTTTATCTTATCTTTCCATGTGGTTATCTAATCTTTTATCTTATCTAGGCATGTGATGGGTCACATGACAGGTCTAGACCCAGGGCATAGGGTTAGCCTTATATCTTCAGCCTGCTTTTCATTTCCATCTTTCTTCCATTTTAGAAGTATTATTCCCTTTAGCCAATTGGCTATTCTAATGGATGCTTCTCTTCCATTTGATGGTGCCTCAGGATCTGTGGGAATTCTCCCATCAGGGTCTTGGTCCGTGCACCATTCTGTACTGTATAAATACTGTAGCTTTAGCACATCTCAAGTCCCAGTCTTGAGCACTTGTATTCTTACTGCAGGTGGCCTCACTAGTGGCTTCTTATTCCATTATCTCTTTGCCTTACCCTTGATTGGGTTTGTTGTATCTCATCATATTTTCATCTGAAACTGACAATGTAACACTTGCTCAAGACTTCTATACCAGTCAAGGGCACTCATCACACAAAGATCATCTTATGCAGAAAGGATATGCTTGGGAGCATGAGGAAAAACTAGCTGAGTTCATTGTAGAGGCAATTGCAGGTTTCTCAAACAATCAGTCCAAAAGAGAGTCCTTTCAGAAACATTTTGATGACTTCGAGCGACAAATGCTTAAAGATTTTAAGGAAAAAAGAGGCCAAGACAGGAAAGTAGCTATCACATCCAGGCTTCGCACTCTCCACCCTTCTTGTTCACTAAAAACCATATCCCACCTTCCTGAGATCATAGCCAACCATGTTATCAACCAGCCAGCACTTCCCATCCATGGAATTAGGTTCGATCCTCTCTAAGCACTCCAACCACACTCCAGACCCCAACCAAGAGCCTCTCCTATTCCCATCCCCAGAACCCCAACCCCGCTCCTTATTCCAAAGTCCAAGCCCGACTCTAAATCCAAGGATTTCCAATATGAGTATGGATCTTGAAGATTTGATGCAGCAATTGGTGAAAGGATTTACAAAGATGAAAGGGTCAAATTTGAAGAAAATATCTGATCTGGGGAAATGAAATGGTGAGAAGAAGGAGTGGAGGAAATGGTTCATTTCCATGTTGGTCTGGCATGCAGAACAAAAGTGGAAGAACAATAGAGAACAGACCACAGCAGTACTCTCTCATTTGGAAGGAAAAGCTGCAGGATATGTGCAAATAACATACAAGAAGTATATCAACAAGGAAACAGAGTTGGATAGAAATGGGGACAAATTAGGTTTGAATGCCTGGCCAGATTGCAGCAGCATTGCAAGGGAGCTTCGAGCTTATTTTCATATTGACAAATTAGCTTATGAAGTATTAAAGAAGCTGGAGATGCTACAGCACAGAAACTCAATCAATGAGTATCTCCAGGAATTCAAGGTGTTAAGGGTAGATGCAGGGGTCAGTGATGACCATGTGTTAAAGTTAATGAGGACCCAGGTACAGTACTGGGTTTATTAACAGGTCTGCATGCAGGGCATGGCAGAAACATTATTGGAGTTTGTATAGGCAGTATGAAAAATAGGCAGATCATTTGAATGAATGGCTGTTGAGCATTCTGCTCCAGCATTCACACCAAGGTACAATGCCCCTCAGATTCCTCCTCCCTCATCTTCTTTTACCCCATGCTATAATCTCCTGCCTCACTTTATGAATACTGGTGTACAATCCAGCAGAGGAGCTCTGATGGACATTGACCATCAAGGAGCAGTGCAAGTCCACACTTGCTATAGTTGCAGCAAACAAGGTCACTTTGCACATGAGTGTAAAGGGACATTCAATCCAGCTGCACCAAGGCCTTTAAATAATTTTGGCAAGGGACCTCAGGGTCAACAAGTAGCTCTGTGGCAACAACAAGCTCAATATGTTTAGCTGGTGAAGTTTTCAGAATTTTCACCTCCTGATGCCAAGGGCTGGCAAATGGCCAAACCAGTAGCACTTAGGCTGGTATATAATATGGCTGATACAGCAAGGTTTGTGGAAGTCCCTGCAGCATTGTGGGGTACTATGGAAGAAGCCAGAGCTTACTTCTAGGACATTTTTGAATCAGAGCAGAAGCAGAAAGAGGCTTCGGGAAAAGATTAAGGGATTTGAATAGGCTAGTAGTTAAAGTCCCAGTATGTTCATCATTATCTTCTTCTTCTTTTGATGTTAGTACTATGAAATGGAACAAATCATTTCATTCCATGACAGCATCTCATTTGAGCATGGCCCCAGACATAGGGTGCTTAATTCCATCAGAAAATATTAACAGACATCTTTTTGCAATAGAAAGTAAAGAAAGAAAAGATCTAGCCAAATTATTTAATCAAAAAGAACATGACAAATTAGGAGTAAGTATTAAGGTAGATGGAGAAGTATGAGGAAAACATGGGTTGAAGATGGAATCATGTGGTCTAACCTTTGCAATTGTTGACTCAGGAGCATTTATCACCTTTATAGATCAAAAGTTCATATGAAAACACTGACTTTATGAAAAGGATCTACCCAAAACATTAAAGGTGTATAATATGAATGGAACAGAAGGCAACATAGGTAGGATTGCCCATTATGTGGTAATTTATATATCTATAAAAGAAAAAAATGGAAAATGGCATCAAGAACAAATTAATGCATATGTTTCATCTTTAGGAAATCTTGATTTACTTATAGGATATGATTGGTTCACAAGGCATAACCCAGAAATAGATTGGGTCAACAAAATAATTGATTTTCCTAGATGTTCTTCAAACTGTGAAATGCATTTGATCTTGAGACGAGTAACAGCAGAAGAACAGAGTCAATTGAAGAAAGAATTGCCAAAAGAATTGTGGAAGTTCATCATGGTCTTCTCACAACATGAATCAGAATGAATGCCAACAAGAAAACCATGGGATTATAAAGTAGAATTAAAAGAAAATTTTGTTCCAAAGAAAGGTCATATCATCCCTCTAGCTCAAGCAGAAATGGACAAAGTATGAAGCTTTATTGACAAAGAAATGAAGAAAGGATATATACATTCTTCAAAATCACCTCAAACTTTGCCTGTGTTTTTTATTAGCAAAAAGGATGGAGAAAAACGAATGGTGATAGATTATCATTATCTCAACAAATTCACCATAAAAAACAATTATCTGCTTCCCTTGATTTTGACATTGATTGATAGGTTAAATGGTGTGAATCTATTCACCACTCTAGATCTATGCTGGGGATACAACAACATTCGCATGAAAGAGAGCAACAAGTGGAAAGGGGCTTTTATCATACCCATAGGAGCATATGAGCCATTGGTAATGTATTTCAGGATATGTAATTCCCTGAGTACATTCCAGGCTATGGTAAATGATATATTCCATGATATGTGGGAACATGTGGTCATTTATATTGATGACATCATGATCTTTACCAAGGACAAGACTAGAGAGCAACATCTAGACATCATTGCAGAAGTTTTAGGTCATCTTTGTGACCACAATCTCTTCTTAAAGCCTTCAAAGTGTCACTTTGCTCAACCTCAAGTGGATTATTTGGGCATGGTTGTATCTAAAAAAAGGATACAGATGCAACTTAACAAGACTAGTGCTGTTTGGAGTTGGCCAATTCTGAAAACAGTTAAGCAAGTACAAGCTTTTCTTGGCCTAGCAAATTATTATTGACAATTTGTTCTGAATTTCACCAATATTGCCAAACCCCTTAATTCCCTCACAAAGAAGGATACTTCATTCCTATGGACCACTGCTTGTATGGTAGCCTTCATTTGTCTTAAGGAAATCCTCACATCTGAACCCCTTCTTTGTTATTCTGACTCTTCTAAATCTGTGTGTGTAGAAACAGATGCTTCAGATGTCACCATTGGAGCAGTACTTTTCTATCAACATGATGATGGGCTTTGGTGACCAGCTGTGTACATTTCACACTCTTTGGATGAAGCTAAATGCAATTACCCTATTTATGACAAAGAGTTACTTGCTATTATTCGGGTGCTCAAGAACTGGCATCACTATTTAATTGGTCAAGATTCTTTTGAGATCTGGGCAGATTACAAGAACCTCAAATACTGAAAAAGGCCACAAGATCTGTCATCTCATCAAGCTCAATGGCAGATGGTGTTAGCTGAATTCAATTTTAAATTATGCTACAAACCAGGTTCTACTAATGGACAAGCTGATGCACTCTCCAGAAGACAGGACCATTTTGACAATAAACTGGACATTAACAAACAAATTGTCATGCTTTCTTTGGATGTTTTTCAATGAGTTCTTTCTCTTTCTTCTTTTTTCTTTCCTTGTATTCAGCAGGCATCAGTGGACTTACATCTTCCTTCCCACTGGTGTTATAGTTTAAAACAACAAGTTTATTTAAACAACAGAAAACAAATTTTTGTTCTGGAAGAGTTACATACCAAAGCTCTTAATTTATTTCATTCTTCACCTTTAGGTGATCACACTGGTCAAGGTTGTACTAGCCAGCTTTTATCTTGTTATTATTATTGGCCAGGTCTCTGTGAAGATGTAGTGCATTTTGTTTCTTATTGCTCCACATGCATAACATCCAAGGGATCAGAAATAGTTATTCCTGTTTGTCCTCTTCCTACTGCTTCTTCTCCATGGAAAGACATTTCTGTGGACTTTATTACTGGACTTCCAGTTTCCAAAGGTTTTGATGCCATTATGGTGGTAGTGGACAGATTTTCGAAAAAAGTTGTTTTTATTCCTTATCTTTCTTCTCTTTCTTCTCTTTATGTTGCAGAATGTTTCAGGGATCACATATGGTCCAGACACAGACTTCCTAGCACTATTGTTTCAGATTGGGGACCACAATTTGTATCAGAGTTCACAAAACTGTTATAATGCACTTTTTCAATTTTACCTTTTTTGAACTTATTATCTTACTACTGTAGCTCTTCACATTGTCACATCACATGACCCTTTCACATCTTCACCTTTTCACCTCTTTACATCTTCACCATTTCACATTTCACACCTTCACATGGCACAAGTCTAGAGCAATCTAGACTCTGATGTCACATCTTATGTTTACCTCATGTATTTCTAGATCCCCACTCTCTTATTGCTATTGGATGGCTTACTGTACAATACTTTAGGGCCAGCACCATTTACATGGTCTGTGCACCATATGTAGCAATATAAAAGGAGGTCAGCTCAAGCCTGGGTTTTCCCAGTCTTGAGCACTTGAATCTTTCTGTTCTTGTTACTTTTTGACTCTTATCCTTTTTGCTCTATTGCCTAGTTTGAAGCCACTAGCCTAAAAGCTTTACTCAGGACTTAGGAAGAATCAGCACACATCAAGGTTGGGTGTTTAGATCAATGCATCAAGCTGTTGTGTTTCACTTGCTCAAGACTCTATACTTGATCTGTGCAGGAAGAAGTTTAGGAACAGGTTACCTCATTTTTTTATGCCCTACAAAGTCACTTATCCCTGGGGGCATGAGGAGGAACTTAGGAATCTCATCAACAAAGCTATCTTAGGATTTGAAGGAGATGAAGAAGGGAGACAGGAGTTTCAAAGGAAGTTTGACATTTTTAATAGGCAGATGGCCTTAGACTTTCAGGCAACAAAGGCCAGGGATAGGAAAGTAGTGGTGAGTGAAAGGCTAAAGACTCTCAGGCCTTCTACAGTTCTCAGGAAACCCCATGGGCTTCATTTAGTTTGCACCCCCCCTTGCATTCACCAATCTTTAGTCAAACATGTCTGCACCAAGGCCAAACGAGGAGGAGTATGAAAGTCAGGTCAAGGTCCCAGAGTCCAGTCCCTCAATTGAAAAACCCCCCTTCAAGTTTTCAACCTAGGACCTGCTACCCTTGAGCAATCCCAGGTGGTTAGGAAGTCGCTACCAGCTGGAGCCATCCTCTCCTTCAAAGCTTAGGAAGATGTCAGAAGAACATAACATGGAAGATTTGTTGAGGGAGCTAAGGGGAGGAATGGGAAGAAAGGTTGTGGATCCAGGAAAGTGGGATGAGGACAGGAAGAAGTGGTGCCTGTGGTGGATGAAGGTCAGGATCTGGGAATCCAGTATTGACTGGAAGGATGACCAAACAAGGACAGCAGAAGTTCTCTCTCACTTGAAAGAAAAGGCTGAAGGGTATGCTCAGCTGATCTTGGAGGATTGTCTAGAAAATGATTGATGGCCCTTCAAGACCCAATTATTTCAAGATCTCAAAGGGTACTTCTACATAGATGAGCTAGCACATAAAAGCTTGAAAAAGCTAGAAAGCCTATGTCACATGGGTTGCATCAATGACTATCTCCAAGAATTCACTGTCTTACAAAAGAACTCAGAGATAGATGAGCACCATGCTATGAAGCTGCTTAGGGAGCAGGTTCAGTACAGGGTATACCAGCATGCAATGCTGCAAGGGTTGGAAGAAACAATGGCTGAACTGATTAATCAGTTTTGAGTCATAGGGCAGGCTTTCAAAAGGATGGCAGTTGAGCATGGCACTCCTGTCAATAGATGGCAAACCCTGAGAGGTCCCCTTCCCTGTCCTCCAGTTACCTCCCCCAACCAATTTCAGCCTCATACTCCATGGCAACCCCCTAGATTTACCACAACAGGAATGCAGCCAGGTAGGGGGGCCCCAATGGAGATAGGGGCAGTTAACTACAGTGGAAAGAAGTGTTTTAAGTGCCACAAGTGGGGGCACTTAGCCAAAGACTGTCACTCCAATCTCCTCTTTACCCCTCCACCTGATTTTAATCCAAGGAGAACACAGACTGGCACCCCAGCAGAGAATAGGACCATACCCCAAAGGCAAATATTGACCTTCAGGGATTTTGAAAAGGTACCAGGGCAGTCTAATACTTACAAGGCCCCTATGGTAGATATGCAGGTGCTGGCAGTGGAAGCTGCTAAGCAAATCACACAAGGATCTGGGATTAAAGAAGTTCCAGAAAATAGTATGTACAGAGAGGCCATCAGAGCTTACTGGCTGGACAAGTTTGCTTTAGAGCAAAAATCTTTAAAATAAATACAACTTCGATCAATCAAGGTGATTGGGATCGTTTTTCTCTTTCATCTTCTGCTGTATTATTTAATTCTTGTCCTATGAATACAGTTTTTTTACCTGCCAATGAGGGGTCTTGAAAGAGCTTGGCTAATGGCAATAAATCAGTGCTTAATTCCTCAGAAAAAATAAAAGAAAAAAATATCAATTCATTATGCATTCAAAGTTCACCTTTAACAGATATTTATAAAAACCTCAAAATAATAAAAGGAAGAGACAAATTTTTATTGAAAACAAAGGTAAAAGGAATAAGAAATGAACAATGGAATAAGTGTGGCATCATCTGCACTTTAATCAATTCAGGAGCAGTGGTAACATTTGTGGATATTGACTTTGTTTCACAACATAGGTTAACACAAATGCCTCTTGATCAACAAGTAGAGATGTACAATGCAGATGGTACAAAAGGGTTAGGAGGAAGAATACAAAGTAAAGTCCTCCTCACCATTGAATTTACAGATGCACATGGTAAAGCATATGAAGAAGTGCTATCTGCACTTGTCTCAAAATTAGGCAATATGGATCTTATTATAGGGTATGATTGGTTCAAGAAACATAACCCTATTATAGATTGGCAAAAGAAAACAGTATTAATTCCAGGCAAACCAATACCCCTTTGTCAAATTAACACCAACAAAGTGGAACTAAAGGATCAGGTACCAAAAGAATTCCATAAATTTCTGAATATATTTTCCCAGGAGCAATCAGAATGAATGCCAACAAGAAAACCTTGGGACCACCAGGTTGAGCTCAAAGAAGAGTTTGTACCAAAGAAAGAACAAATTATTCTGCTCTCAGATAAAGAAATGACTGAAGTAAGGAATTTTGTTGAAACAGAAACAAGGAAAGGGTATATTAGACCCTCAAAATCACCACAGACATCCCCCATTTTCTTCATAGGTAAAAAAGATGGCAAAAAGCATATGGTCATTGACTATAGATATTTAAATGAGTGGACCATCAAGAATTCCTATCCACTTCCATTGATTTCTACTCTCATTGATCGCCTTAAGGGCTCTGACCTGTTTATCACTCTAGATCTTCAATGGGGTTACAACAATATCAGAATGTGACAAGGAGATAAATGGAAAGGCATGTTTACCACGCCTATAGGGGCTTTCGAACCCCTGGTAATGTATTTTGACATGTGCAATAGCCCTGGCACATTCCAAACAATGATTAATGATATTTTTCATGATTTATGGGCCTTTGTTCTGGTATACATTGACAATATTATTATTTTTACCAAGGATAAAACTCAACAAGAACATGCAGGGCTGGTAGCCCAAGTCCTTCAATGCCTGCAGGATAATGATCTTTTCTTAAAGCCATCCAAATGCCACTTTATGCAAGAAAAAGTGGACTATCTCAGAATGGTGGTGTCTAAAGATGAGATCAAGATGCAGATGAACAAGGTTCAGGCTATTCAAGATTGGCCACAGCCATGCACTCTCAAGCATGTTCAAGCTTTCCTCAGATTGGCTAATTATTATTGTTGCTTCATTCAGAATTTTGCAGATATAGCTCACCCTTTAAATGATCTTGCTAGGAAAGATCAAGTCTTCTCATGGGATGGTCCTCAACAGAAGGCTTTTGTTTCTCTCAAGAATATTATGTCCACAGCTCCTTTCTTGGTATATCCCAACTCCTCCCAGCCAGTCCACATTGAGATAGATGCATCAGACATTGCTACCAGTGCCATCCTTTCCTATCTGGTTGATGGGGACTGGCGTCCCACAGCTTATTTATCTTATTCTTTAAACTCTGCTGAAAAAAATTACCCTATTTATGACAAGGAACTTTTGGCAGTCATCTGGGTGCTGAAAGAATGGCATCATCTTTTAATTGATCATCTCTCCTTTGAGATTTGGATGGATTATCAGGCCTTGGAATATTGGCAGAAGCCACAGGATCTTTCTTCATGATAGGCACAATGGGTGGAATTGCTCATGGAATTTCACTTCACTATTGTTTATAAACCTGGCACCTCCAATGGACAGGCTGATGCATTATCTAGGCAATTTGACCATGGTACAGTGGTTGATGAACCTAACAAGAATATCATGGTTTTTCCCCAAGACTGTTGCCCCACCCTTCCCTCCCTTTCCTATCAGAGCCTGGTTATTTTCAACTCTTTTCTCCAGAATATTGTCTCTGCCACTGGTCCTCTTCTCAACAAAGATTGGCCAGGATTGTATTATAATGCAGATGAAGGTTACTTCACACATGAACAATCAAACATGATATTTATATCAAAAGAACTTAGGATGGAAGCTTTAAAGATATGTCATGACTCTCCTATAGCAGGACATGGAGGACAAAGAAGAACTCTTCATTTATTAAAAAGATTTTTCTATTGGCCTGGACAGTTACAGGACATTATTAATTATATCAAGACCTGTCAAGCATGCTCCCTCATGAAGAGTTCACAAAAGGCACCAGCAGGCAAACTTTTACCTTTACCCATTTTCTCTAAACCATGGACAGACATTTCCACAGACTTTATTACTGGGTTACCAAGATCAAATGGTTTTGATGCTATCCTAGTGGTAGTAGATCATTTTTCAAAAGAAGTGGTTTTCATTCCTTGTTCTATAACCACTTCTTCATCAGATTTAGCTAAACTATTTTGTGACCATGTTTGATC
>JBBPKN010001123.1:0-21087 GCA_038089275.1 Pulveroboletus cf. rosaemariae | reverse complement strand
GCACATGACTGAGTCTTTTTGCCCATTACAGTTGCATGCCTCTCCAAGAACCTCTATTCTATCAGGTTATGAGCCCTGATTCCTCTGTGTATTGGACAAATCAAATCTCACTGTTATGGCCACCATTGTACCTGTTTCCACCAACACCCTTTCCAGTAACATGCCCAAGCTTGAAGTAAAAGGCACAAACTGGGCAATTTTTGCTTTCTGTTTCCAGGTTGCCATTGAGGCCAAACAACTATGGGACCATTTTGATAGCACCATGGTTAAGCCCAGCTACCTATCCCTGATGACCTCTGATCAGCAGGAAGAAATGAATAAGTGGTTAAAAGACAAATATATGACCAAGCATCTACTCACCCAGCAAATTCCTGACTCAACTGCTTTGCACATCCAAAAGCAAATGAGCATTACTGAAATGTGGAATGAGATAATGAAGGAGTACACAGAAAAGGAAGTATACACACAGACAGACCTGCATACACAGTTTTTGGAGTCAAATCTCATCAAAGGAGGCAATGTTCATCAATTCCTTGATGGGCTGCAAATCAAACAGGAAGAATTAGTGGCTATTGGCATTGTTATTGATGAAATGGATTACTGGTCTACCATTATTAAGTCTCTCCCAAGTTCACTTGCCAATTTTGCCTCAAGTCAACTTACCATAGCATGATTTTTAGCTCTATCAAGACTTTAGATCCTGACATTCTCATCTTCATAATTACCAAGGAAGCAGAGCATCAAAAGGTAAAGTATTCACATTGATTTGATGGAAAGGATTGTGATAGGAATAAGGCTATGGCTGTTAACTTGTTAAATTTTTATACAGATAAGGAAAAGGGTAGCACATTAATAAGGGTGGATGCAGAAGTTTGAGGTGCAATCCACTGAAATGCTGGGAATGCAGCTCCACAGAGCATTTAGCAGTATTGTTATAACTGTATTAAAACTTTATACTGATTACAGATATATTGATAGACCTTCTACTATTATCTGCTTCATAAATGAAACCCTTATGGCTAGAGAACAAAGATCAGGTTCTAATGCCTTGGTGGTATATGAACCTGAGAGAAGGTTGTAACTCCAGAGACTCTGGAGATATCTGGAGGCTTTTGAAAGGGGTCAGAAAGAAAATTGTTGGTTGAATGGAACTCAGCTTCACCTTGTATGGTATACCCTTGCACTTCCCAGTGTCCTGATTTACAGGGAGGTTAGAGATGGAAGAAGAGAGCAGTCTCAGTGCTTAACAAGAGGGACAGGCAAGACAAAGAGAGTCAAGCCTAGTTATGAGAGTGGGATCTTATAATTTCTTTAAGGATATTACTCAGCTCTAGAGATACTCCAGGGTAACCCAGAGTATTAGAGTGAGCCTAAGGGCTTGGGTAGAGTGAGGATGACAATAAGGGGGTATTTTTGTCAATATTTGAACTGAGATACCAGATACAGGACTATAGTACTTATATTTCAAAAAGCAGAACTATCTAAAAGTGTAGTGAAATAAGACAGGTGCAACCTCAGAAGTAAAGCAGATATCTAAGTATCTAAGGAACAAATGAAGATGTCAGGGAAGACAATGTTCAATTATGTTAGGCTGAAACTAAATGTTAACAGGAAAAAGCAAGGGAGAACAAGGAATAGGAACAGAAATAGAAACAGAAACAGTAGCTGGAAGCAGGACTAGGTGCAGAGTTACAGCAGAGTGGTCCAGAAGAGGCAAAGTGAAACTAAAATAGTACTTAACTGGGAACAGAGATAGAACTAGAAACAGAATAGGGCAGAGTAGGAGCAAAAGACTGGGAAAGTGTATACTAATGGAAAGGCAGATAGTGTACAAGCATAGTTGCAATAGAATGGAATGGTAACAGAGGGCTGGAGTTGCATAGAGGGAAGTCAAAAGGCTAGATTGGCTTACTGGATATGAGAACCAGTTATAAGCTGGGTTAGAATTGGATTAAAGATATGGGATATGACAAACTGCCAGAGTACTCTGGAAAATTTGCTGGAATCTCTGGAGTGGGGAAGGCTTGGTTTTACCACATGTGGTGTACCTTTACAACTAGTACTGGGTGCTCCAATTTGTGGAGGGGTTGGAGATATGTCAGAGATGGGTCAGAGAATTAAAGGGAGTGCCAGACTTAGGAGGGAAGTATAACATCAAGTCAAGAGGCAGGGAAAATGGTGTCAAGCACAAATCATCAGAGGCAATGGGGTCATTAATGTTGATATTCCAACTGATATACAAGATACAGGGCTACTGTACTTATACCTCAAAGAAGTGGACTATCTAAAGTGTAGCAAAATAAGACTGATGTAATGTTGAGAAGTAAGGCATATAACAAAGTATCTAGGAGACAAATGAAGATGTCAGGGAAAACAATGCCAAGTCAAGTTATTCTAAAACTAAAGAGTAATAGGATGAAACAATGGAGAATAAGGAACAGAAACAGAAACAAAACAGGAACAGTAAGTAGAAGTAGGGTAAGAAGTGAAGTTGTAGCAGAATGTTCCAGAGATAATACCTTCAAAGTTAAGCAGAGAAGAAAATGGAGATAAGAGACTGATAATGTAGAAGCAGAAAGCATTGGAGTTGCACTGGAAATAATGCAGAGTTGATTAGTGACACAGAATATGACAAGTATTCCATAAGAAGGACAGTGGTGAAAAGAAATCTACCATAAGCAATGTCATTAATGTTGTGGATGAAGACAATAACTCAGAATATAGTGTTTTTGATGTTTTGGATAATTTGAGCAATAAGAACTTGATCTCTGGCTTATTGCCTGTGGAGTCAGCAGATAAAGCAGATGATGAGAATATATCTAATTGATTCTCAGTCATGAATAAAGATATTTTTGATGATGTCTGGGATCTGGAGGAAGTCTGAGTGCTGCTAGTAGAGAATAAAATGTCCATTGATTATGCTATCTCTAATGAGAACCATGAGGACATTGCTCTGAAGATGTATAATAAGCATACTTATCTCTGCCAAGTTGAACTCTTTGATTCTGGCTTGACATGCCATATTTTCCCATATTGCAATTATTTTGAGAACTTCACAACCATTCTTTTTTTTTAATCATTTACCATAGCCAATCATCAAAAATTTGTTGTAAACAGTATTGATAATATGGTAATTAAGGTATCTAATGAATATAACTCAACTAAACTATAGCTTACTGAAGTGTTGTTCTTAACTGAGGTCAGGTACATGCTTGTCTTGATTGGCCATTTTGATGAGCTTAGGATCTTGACAATGTTTGCAAAAGGCTTTTGTATTATTTAGGGTTCAGATAATGAGACAATTAGCAGGATATTATGTATCTCAAAGGGCCTATATTATGTTGTGCACAAATATAAAGCCACAAACACCACCAGCAAGACTGTGATGGTCATGCAACTGCACCATTGATATGGGCATATTACCCTATCTGTTGCTTAGAGTGAAATATCTTTTTGATGTGGCTATCTTTCTAATTCTAACCTAGGGTCCTTGGTGAGTGCTTTTTCCTAACTACTATCTGGCTTTTGTGCTAGTGGCCAGGAACTAGGCAAGAGTGCAAAGGAATGAGACTTTACAAGGGTGGAAAAGAATAAACCTTACCCAGGCTTTAGTGGCATTTTGAAGGATTATCTGAGAAAAGCAAACTAGGCTTCAAGTGAGCAAGACTGGAGAAAACACAGACTGCCACCCTAGCCCTTATATATCCCAGAGGCTGGTGCATAAATCAGGTAATTTACATGCACTATATTACAAATGTAATAGTTTACTAGCAGAAGAGTTACATGATAAGCACATAACCATGAGAATCCTATGCCAAACAAAGACAAACCCTAGGATATGGTTGAGTTATTTATTCAGAGTATTCCCCTGGAGTCTAGGCACAGCTTATGTGGTTGGATCTAGCATCTCAGATGACAGGTACTCTTCTGATCTAATCTCCAATGAATCTGGATCTCAATCTAGATGAGGGTCAGATCTGATTGTGGCAGATCTTTAGATAAGATCTCCTTGGCCTCATGGCTAAGGGCATGATTTAATCACCACTTACCCTGAACCCTGAATTCCATTCTACATAGCCTCTTCTTTGATACATTCCTTTACTGCATGGCCTATTTGGTCATATCCTTTACCCTTACCCTATGCCTTATTACTATATTTAGTTATGTGCTGGAACCACTGGGTGGTCTGTGCATACTTAGGATTAGTATAAGTAGCAGGTAGTTCCTTGGTTTTGGCTCTCCAGCCTTAACCACTTGTTTTTCATGTATATTATTCCTTAGATATTGCCTTACCAATATAGGCTATCCTTTGGTCTTTACTTGTGCAATGGCTCCTCAGGCTTTGCTACCCTGAGTCCACTCTACCCTCTTATTCTATTCAATCTGAATCTGACAATGAAACCAATGCACCCTTTCAAGGCTAGAAACTGTTTAGGGTTAGAATGGGTCATTCAGAGATCAACACCATAACACTTGGTTAAGGCTACTCCTTACTTGACTGGGTGTGAGTGTTTTTCCAGACTCCAAGCTCATTAAATGTTTTGAGATTTCAATAATAAAGAAAGAATTTGAACCACATAGTAAATTGAAGAAATGTCCCATTTTGCTCATTGTATACTGACACTGACATTAGACCTAGACATATCATTAAACTGTCCAGTGGACCTAAGCAAGTCATTAAACTGTTTCGGACTTAGTGGATGCTAGTTCATTAGAAAGTTAAGCAACTTGGTAAACTACTTTAGTACAGTGATATTGTTAGATCTGGGCATATCAGTAAACTACCACTATGGATCTGGGCATATCCTAAAAAGACCACTATTCTTTTAGTTCTAGGGGACATCTTGGAATGCTTTCACATAAATGCAAGCCTGTTGGCCTCTGTGGTTCACATTTGGGGCCTCTAGCTCCATTCTCTCTTGCTGCTGTTTATGGATGTTGTATAACTCTTGTCACTGAACACCAAAATCAATATAGCCAAACTGTCATACAGCAAATATTGTCATAGACTGTTGTCACTTGTTAAATCATACAGACTGGAGTACCAAAAGTGGAAGGCTTAGCTGTAGACTAGAAGCCTAGGAAAATGGTTTAGCAAGATCATCAAGTTGTGGGTAATCACTGCAAACCCTCACCATTATATTGTGCATTGCATAGAAAATCAGGAACCTCTATGAAGATCTTTGATAGATTGAATCAAGTTGAAAAACATTAACAAGCTTATAGTCTATCATTAAACTAATAACTTGAAAAAGTAACTTTGGTGAAAAGTAGAGCAAAGCAATATCATTCATTTTAGACTTTGGATTCACTTTGATGAAGTTGTGGATTTGGAGTTTGCATTTCATTTGCCAGAGTTGTCAAACTGGTTTATCAAGAAGTAAACCAAAGAAGCCAGATAGTTTTTCTTGGAAGACAGTTCAAGGAAGTTGATCAAGGAAGCCTTGGATGAGGAAGAATCAAAATAAGACTGAGGACAATCTAGAGATGTTTGGTTTTTAGATTGAACAGACTGTGATGTCTATAAATGAATATTCCTTTCTGGAACCAAGTCAAGACTTAGGTTGGAAGATTGATGACCATGACCAACAAAGACATCTAGCTAGTTGGGAAGATATGAGAAGGTTTACTCCAATCATGAAGTCAGCATTAACACTTGGTAAAGGAAGAAGAAGAGTCCATAATGACTATAAACTATATAGGTCCAAGATAACATAAAACTATCAGAGTCTTTTAGTAAACAAAATCAGATGAAAGTTGAGGCCCTAGATGCCTTGATGAGTAGAAAGGGAGTAGTTGAAATGAGAAAGAAAGTCTTCAAGTATGCTGCATCTACTTAGATAATGCAGAATAAAGCATCAAAGTACTGTGAAGAAAAATTCTGAAGAATCAAAGAAGATTAATGATAATAACCATCTTGTCAGGATAGATTGGATAATTGAGTCTTGGAGACCAGGAGGATATTTGATGGTTTACTTTTCAAAGATTCAGGAGTTTTGATTTGCAGGAAATTCAGAGAAGCAAGACTAAGTTGAGGAATTAGTCAGGAGATTTCTAGCAGGAAGTTCAGGTGGTTTAGTCCATTGTTCAACTGATTGAAGATTGTCAAGAAAGTCTATTTGCTAGAAGACACCCCTGAAGAGGGGATGATAATGAGAATGGTTTTAACACTTGGGATGCTATTTCAGAGAATGCTTGATGAAGAAAATAGTCAAGTGCAAGGAAGATGAGTATTCAGCCATGGACATGAAGAGAAATGGTTATCACTGTGGACATGAAAAGAAACAGTGATTATGAAGAAAGTTATTTTCAGAGAGAATGAGCATTGCCAGATGAAAGGAGATTTATCTCTGAGTAGAAAGTGATTGCAAGGAGTTTGCAAGAATCTGAAATGATTTAAAACTATTACAGAGGCAGTTCTACATCTGCATTATCAAAAGTAATCCAGGAAGAAAATTAACAAGTACAAGTTGAAGAAAATTTGCAGTGCCATCTAGTTTTGTGCATCATATATCAGGCATCAAAGAGCAAAGAGTATTTGGCAGGGAACATTGATGAGTATTTCAACAAGGATCCATATACCAGTCACAATCAAGAGTTCAATCAGAGAAGATATGAAAGTCAATTTGCTATCATCACAAAGAAGAATGCAGGCTGTCCATTGATCTATTCCCTGCAGGAAATGATATGGATGAAGTAGCTGCAGAGAGCTTCTCTATACCCAGAAGTGAAGCAATAATCAGAAGTTATCTGAAAAAGTTCAAGAACATGATATTCAAGGATTGGACCATAATATCTTTAAACTATTGTTTCAGAGTTTTAGATGAGAAGAAAGGTTAAGTAAGTGAAAGCTAATGACAGTGCAGTTAGTCTCCATATGGAAGCAGTTAGTTATCTAGGCAAGTAACTAAAAGATTTAGTATTCGAGTTATCAAGAGTCCTAAGCAAGACTTGAAACTATTTCAGTGTTATGGGTTCTCCTGAGAAACCCTTAGTCTGCAAAGACTGCAAACTATGAATATAGATTCAACAAAGATTTAGCAAGTAATCACAAGTGGAAAAAGTCAGAAGATAATCAGATGTCATAATTTTTATTATATTTTCTCCATTTTCATTTAACTCTTGCAACTCTTCACATTGTCACATCATGTGACCCTTTCACTTCTTCACCTTTTCACCTCTTCACACTTTCACATCTTCACTTGGTCACAAATCTAGGCTGGTCTAGATTGCCTTATGTTTACTTCATGTATTTCAAGGTCCCTACTCTAGTTTTGCCATTGGATGGCTTACTATACTATAGTTTAGGGCCAGTCCATTGTACATGGTCTGTGCACACTTCTGTAGCATATATAAAGGAGAGGTGCAAGCCTGGTTAATCCCAGTCTTGTGCACTTGAGCTCTCTGCTTTCACAAGTTCCAGACTCTTGCCTCTGTTCCTACATTTCTTGCCTAGTTTTGTTAGCTCTAGCCCAAAGCCTTCATTCTCAGTAGTATTTGAGCACTCTCAGGCCTCAGAAGCTTTCAGAAGTTCAGCACACAAGATCTGTGTCTTATCAGACACACCTCTGTAATGAAAGTTATTAAGAATCAATCAAGATATTGAATATCTTCAATGAATTGAGTCCTTAGCATGACTTTAAAAGGTTTATTTCAGAGTTTTCAGAGGCAGTAATGCAAGAAATCTGCATTATCAAAATTCTAGGTCATATTTTTATAATTCCAATATTCTTGTTCATTTAGCAATCTGCCACTTAGTTATTCAGTTGATTTGAGAATTTGTTAAAGCAAGAAGCCTGGTTGAAACATATCAGTATATCAAGAAGCAAGAAGAAGTATTTGTTGCAGAAAATTGTCAAATTTTTTCTGAAAGAAAGTCCTTGTTTCATTGAAAATCACTTGCATATTTGCATTGTATTTTCTCAGGATGAGAAAATCTGAAGAGGGAATAATAGTAAATAGGTAAACATAGTGAACTCCTCTTCTAGGAAGAATTATTTCAATGATGAAGAGCAACATTCAAGAAAGAATATTTTTTCACACTTTTCAATACTTAGAGTTTCTTGGCCTATGCCAGCTTTTCTTTTCTTTTTCTATTTATTTCAGAGTTTTCAGAGCAACAACAAAAACAATATTTCTGATGATAAGTTACAAGGCCTTAAATGAAAAGGCAAAACAGAAGAACTTTGGCAATCCAGAAGTCTTGCCCTTAAAGAGAGGATAGTATTATGAATATAACAGTTTGCTAGCAGAAGAGTCACATGACAAGCATGTGACTGTAAGAATCCTATGCCAAACAAAGACAAACCCTAGGATATGGTTAAGTTGTTTATTTAGAGTATTTTCCTGGAGTTTAGACACAGCTTATGTAATTGAATCTAGTATCTCAGATGACAGGTGCTTTCCTGATCTAATCTCCAATGAATCTGGATCTCAATCTAGATGAGAGTTAGATCTGATCATGGTGGATCTCTAGATGGAATCTTCTTGGCCTTATGGCTAAGGGCATGATTTAATCACCACTTACCCTGAATTCTGAATTCCATTCTATATAGTTTCTTCTTTGATACATCCCTTTACTGCATGGCCCATTTGGTCATACCCTTTACCCTCACCCTATGCCCTATTACTATATTTAGTTATGTGCTGGAACCACTGGGTGGTCTGTGCATACTTAGGATTAGTATAAGTAGCAGGTAGTTTCTTGGTTTTGACTTTCCAGCCTTAACCACTTGTTTTTCATGTATATCATTCCTTAGGTGTTGCCTTACCAATACAGGCTATCCTTTGGTCTTTACTTGTGCAATGGCTCCTCAGGCTTTGCTACCCTGAGTTCACTTTACCCTCTTATTCTATTCAATTCAAATCCAACAATGAAACTGATGCATCCTCTCAAGGCTAGAAACCATTTAGAGTTAGGATGGGTCATTCAGAGATCAATATCATAACACACTAGTATAGAAACTCTAACTAAAAGGGAAATAGAGCATAGGGCATGACTAAGAAAATAACTAACTATCTGCAGTAAGCCATAAGAATAAGCAGATATTAAATAGAATGGAAGTGCAGGGTCAGAGATATGGATACCATGAGAATGGGGATCTCTGCCACAGATGAGATCCAATCTAGAGATCTGCCATAGATGCATCTTATATTCAGATCCAGATCCAGATCCAAGAAGATTTATAAAGATAAGATCTAGGGCATAATCAGGAAAGATTCTGGGGTAATCCATGTCAGGTGACCTATTATGTGACCACTGCAAGGTAAACTCTAAGAACTAGAAGAAATTACAAACTAGAGTTCCACTTAAGGGGTTTCTTGTGCACAATCATGTGAGATCACATAACTAGAACTAGTGCTAAAGTATCATTTCATAATACAGAATCTAATGGACAAGAGACTGGTCAGCAGATTAAAATTTAATATGTTAAAGGATAAAAGTACCTTCTGTGAATTGTATGTGTATGCAAAGGTAATTTAAAGATTAGATATTTACCAATTGAAGTCTATGGCTCTTTGGAGCTTTGCTACTAAAGAAGGAGTAGTGTTATGAAGTAACTATCAATGTTACAAGACACTTCAAATCTTTGAGCACTATACTATAGTGATTATGTAATCATGGAAGTAGCTTTCCTTCTTTGATAACTCTAGTTTTTGATTTCCTCTTTATTAGAGTTTCTCTTGCAGTGGTTACCTGACTAGAATCTTCTCTGGATCTTTTTTAAGAATGCCCAGTAATTTAATTTCAATGGATCTAAAGGATCTAATCTAGATCTAGATCTGGATCTTAGATGTATCTGTGGCAGATCTATAAGATTACATCTTATCTGTGACAGAGATTCCTGCTCTTATGGTATAATCATGTTTAGCCCTGCACTTCCATTCTATTAATATCTGATTATTCTCATGGCTTACTACAAATAGTTAGTCATTTCTTTAGTCATGCCCTATGCCCCATTCCCTTATTAGTTAGAGTTCCCATACTGATTTATATAGATTACCTGGTCTGTGCACCAGTCCCTGGAATATATAAAGGCAAGGGTGGTAAGCTGGGTTTTCCCAGTCTTGCTCACTTAAGCCTTGATCTAGTCTTTGCATCTAAGAAATCTTCCTTTTATAGATTATTCCAACTATTTCTCTTAGTACTTTCACAAGTAGTATTACTTATTCACATTCTTGCCTAGTTTCTGGCCACTAGTATAAAAGCTAGTCAATAGTAGAAGAAGACACACTCACCAAGGACTCTAGATTAGAGTTAGCCAGCAGTTCAACATTAAAAGAGTATTTTACTAGAAAACAAATAATAAATAACTTTTAAAGAATAAATCACAGACTAGGATTAAGCTGAATTTGGGGTTCCTTGTGCACAATCACATGATGTCATGTGATCAGTTCTGATACTAGAGTATTACTTTATAACACCATTTTTGCTCTTATTAGCTCCACTTGATCTTAATTAAAGTTATAACAAAAGCAGTGAGATAGAAAGCAAGGGGGGAACACACTTCTAATCCCTAAAATGGGCTAGGCAAGAGGAAAAGGTAACTCAAAAGTGCTTAAGACTAAAGGAATCACTTTAAAAAGCCAAAAAGGGCTATTCTTACAAGTGATCAAGTTTAAAAAAGACTTGACTCATCCAGATGCTCTATTATAACTGCTGTATATAAGCTAATATAAAGTAGCAATAATAGAATGGGCTGCAATACTAAAGATAATCAAGAATAGAAGAAAGAAGGTCAAATTTGAAGCAGAGGCTTCTTGAATTATCTGTTAAAAATAATATCCTTGTTGCTATATAAACAGAACCTTTATTGCAGGGGTATAAATTCCAGAGGTTTTTAAAAGATTTGAAGGTTTCTAAAGAAGGGTTGAGAAGAACTCTGTTGGTCAAACAGAACTTGGCTTCATCTTATATGATATGTTCTTGCATAGCTTGGTGTTCTGATTTACAAGAGGATCAGAGGTAGAGAAGAGAGTAGTTTTAGCTTTCAATATAAGGGATAGGTGAGATAAGAAGCATCAAGCCTAGTTATAATAAAAGCAGGTCCTTAGAACTTTCTTAGGGAGGTTGACATGCATTTTCTATGCATAAGAGTATACTACTCCTAGGATGTATCCCCTAACCCTAACTCTTCTTGGGTACTCTTCTATTCTATGAGCTTTTGTGGCTAGTGACTCTAACTAGGCAAGATAAAAGAAGGGATGAGCCTAATCAAGATTGTGAAGGGACAAGCCCCAGCCAGGCCTTAAGGGAGAACCCTTAAGAGATTACTTGTAAAAGCCCAAGGCTCAAGTGATAAAGACTGGGGAGCCAGTTCTCTACACTCTTGCCCTTATATATTCTATGGGATACTGCTGACTAATACAAGGTACATACTAATCAGGGAATGCCCTGAACCCTGAACTAAGAGGAAACTATAAATAGTAACAGAATGAGAAAAAGGCATAGTTTGGAAATGAAGAGTATAGCAGGTGGCCATGTGAATGTGGGGGAATGGAAGAGAAGCTATCAAATGGAAGTTGCAGGGTCAGAGGTGCTGCACTTATGAGGACAGAGATCTCTGCCACAGATGAGATCCAATCTAGAGATCTGCTACAGATCAGATCTAAGATCCAGATCCAGATCCCAGATGAGATTCAAGAAAATAGACTGGTGGGCAATCCCAGGGAAGATCCCAGGAAGATCTGAGTCAGGTAACTAACAGATCACATAACCACTGTGAGAAAAAGGGAATTAAATACTCTTAAGAAATAGAATCATAAGCTAGGGTTTGGCCAATTAGGGGATCATTGTGCCATGATCACATGCTGTCACATGACTTCTTGAGCTGCTGAAATGTTACTTCATAACAGAGGTCATTTAGACCTGGAGGAATTCCAGAGTTAACTGGAGGATTAGAGAATAGGCTGGGTAGCTTAGTTAGAGTAAGAATAAAGACAAGATAAGGGTGTTCTTTGTTGATATTCAAACTAAGATATAGGATATAGAGCTACTGTACTTATATCTTGAAGAAGCAGATTATCTAAAAGAAGAAAAGAAAATGCAAAAAAAGTTGTCTTAGAAGTGAAAACAGATGCCAATGCAACCTGGATACAAATAGAGATATCAGAGAAAATAATGTCAAATAATATTAGACTGAAACTGGATGACAGCAGGAAGAGATAAGGGAAAACAAGGAACAGGAACAGTAACTAAGGATGAAGTGAGATATGGAGTTATAATAATATCATTCAGAGAAAATAAAGTAAAAACTACAATACTATGTAACTGTGAATAGAACAGTGCTAGAGTTGAAATTAGGGCAGAAAGGGAATGAAGGGCCAGAGAAGCCTATACTAATAACTAGGCAGAAGGAATACAAGTATAGTGGAAGTAATATGAAGTAGTAGTAGAGGGCTGGAAGGAACTGTGCTGATAACTAGGCAAGTGTAGCTACAAATACTGGGTACAAAGACTAGGTGTAAGCTGGGTTGGAATTGAGTTGGAGTTATGGAATATGACATTATTCATAGAAGAAGTTGGCCAAAAGTAAAGGCTAAAAGTGTAAAAACTGTAACAGTATTAGTTAAGGCATATAAGAAAGTGCTATGGAACTGGAAAGTATGAGACTCACTAAAGAAGTAACTGGTAAGCATTACTGCTACCAGAGTATACATTTTTATTGCAATAGTTTATTTACTTTTGATATACAGTGGCTTAAAAAACTATTCCAATGTTTGCATATTTTGCACTAAATGCAATGGCTATCAATAACTACTAATTATCATGCTAGGCTATAAGTGTATGAAATGCAGTACTTACTCTTGGCGTTCTATTAGTCCAATTATCAAAGCATTTGGTTATGTTTTGGTAACATGGCAACCATATCAAAATGACAACTCAATGGAACAGTTTTTTGACTTTAAATTCCCATTACATATATTGGACCCTGAAGTGCTGTAAGATGATTATATATCTTAGGTAAGTAATATATTATGTCACTCTTATGTTACTAATTAGCCTGCAGCACATATAAACCCTACCATTACAAATAAATTCCCTTATCTCCATTATAAATCATCTTTCTGCTGCTTAAAGAGATAATATCATCTTTCTTGCCTCTCTTGATCTTTCCTGTGGGAGAATTGCATCTCAAACTGGTCTAGGGAAGTCTACTATGGCTGGGGTCCTTCAGGAAATTCAATTAGAGAAGGAAAATTGTCATGGTGATTGTCCTTCAAAACTTTCTCCTATCAATAAGTATGCTATTATTCAACAAATTCTTACTAGAAAGGCCAGTAATGCAGTTCAGGCCACTCATTTCATCAATTCTATTGTTAGCACTCCTGTCTGCCCACAAACAGCCAGGAATACTCTCAAGGAAGCTTTTCTAAAAGCTGTAATAAAGAAGAAAAAACCTTTTTTTTCTGCTATTTATAGAAAAAGTAGGTTGGTCTTTGCTCTAAAGTACCAGCATTGGACCATGGAGGACTGGAAGAGGGTGATTTGGTCAGATAAGACTAAAATCAATAGAATTGGATCAGATGGACAAGAGTATGTGTGAAAAAAAGAAAAAAGAGAAGATAAGTTCTAAGGAGATCAAAGGTATAGTCAAGTTTGAAGAAGAATCACTTATGGTATGGGGCTATATTGAATGAAATGGTGTGGGAGTTTTGAGTGAGGTTGAGGAAAGAATGGATGCTGAACAGTATGTGGCAATTTTGAAGAAAGGATTGTTGCAGAACATGGAGAATTCTGGAATTTCTTTAGATAAAATTATCTTTCAGCAAGATAATAATCCCAAGCATATCTTTAGAAGAGCTCAAATCTGGTTTAAGGAGCAAGATATCAAGCTTCTGAATTGGCCTGCTCAATCTCCAAACCTTAATCCTATTGAACACACTTGAGATCATTTGAAAAGATATCTTTAGATTATGAGAGGATATCTATAGAAGTTTATTAATTATGGGATAGGGTAGTAGCATGGGAAAGGATTTCTGTGAAGAAGTATCAAAAATAGATAAAAAGCATGTCTAGATGGATTCAAGCAGTTATCAAGGCCAAGGGAGGTTATACCAGGTACTAAATACCATATTCTATTTAAAGTCAAAAAACTGTTCCAATAAGTTGTCATTTTGATATGATTGCCATGTTACCAAAACATAACCAAATGCTTTGATTATTAGACCAATAGAAATCCAAGAGCAAGTACTGCATTTCATACACTCATAGTCTAGCATGATAATTAGTAGTTATTGATAGCCATTGCATTTAGTGCAAAACATGCAAATATTGGAACAGTTTTTTGAGCCACTGTATAGTGAGCATTAGTATTTGATATAACCTTCTTTTGCTTTAATCACTGTCTAAATTCTTCTAGGCATGCTTTCTATATGGTATTACAATTCCTCTTTTTTTCTTTTTTCCTTGTTTCTTTCTTGTTATAAAGTAATATTCTAGTACTTCAAGTAGTTATGTTATAGATCCAGGCTAAATCAAAAGAGAACAACCTTGGGAAATGCCCATATTGAAGGAAACAAAGAAATGGCAGCCTAGAGAGCACTAGAGAACAGAAATCAAGGTAACAAGAAACAAGAAACAAGGGCTCTAGACTAGAGAATCAGTCTATGCCCTTGCCCTTTTTTATATATTGCTATCTACTGTGCATAAACCAGGCCATGAGAAGTATATGAGATAGCTAGTATACAGAGAACAAAGCTAAATAAAGGAATAGGGCAAAGGAAAACTAAATAGAAACCAATAAAAGAAGGAAATAAGAAGAAAGCATGATAACAATAGGATATAATATCAGAGAACTAGATTATGACATTATAGAAGGCTATATTACAATGAGATAAAAGGCTAGACCAGGCTAGATCAGAACACATGGAATAGAACCATAATAAGATAGAAAATGATAAGATGAGGTAAAGAAGATAAGATAAGATAAAAGAAGTAAAAGGGGCTAGAGAGATCTAAATAGAAAATAATACTTAGCTTTAGAGTAAAATGAAAAATAACCCTTAGCTAAGTAGTGCCAGTATATAACATGTTATGTAATATTATATGATTATGCATAAGAAACCCCTGATTTGACATAATCCTAGTCTGTGATTTTTATATATATTTATATTTTCTTTTTTTTATAGTAATTATATAATATGGATTTTTCCAGAAATTTTCCAGATTTAGCCTTTAATTCTATCTCCATGAATCTTATTTAGATCTGAATTTGGATCTCAGATATATTTATGGCAGATCTATAAATTGAATCTCATCTGTCATAGAGATTTCCATTCTTATAAATATTTTACCTTAGACTCTATATTATATATATGTGCTTTTCTTCTATTTTCCTTTATCTGTGCCTGCTCTTTGCTGGCACTTTTTAATATTTACCCTATGCTTTCATTTATTCTTGTTTATTTAGAGCTTAGAGTATTTCCCTACTAGATAATATATATATTTAGTCAGCAGTTTCCCTTGCAAGATATAAGGGGCAGTATTATGGGGTCCAACCCTAATCTCAAAGGCAAAGCCTTGAAAGATACCCATACAAGCAGATCAGACTGAGATAGAATAATAATAGTAACAAGTAAACAAGTGCTTTAGACTGGATTCTCTAGTTTAAGCCTTTGCCCTTATATTCTATTAGCTAATGTGCATGGACTATGCTATAAGGCATACATAAGCTAGCTAAATAAAGAAATAAAACATAGAAAAGGGACTAAAAGCAAAGCTAAATAGAAAGTGTAACATAATATAGAGTAAAATAAGAGATAAATGTTATGGTGTCAATCTCAGAATAACCTGTCCTAACCCTAAACAGTCTGCCTTAAGAGGGTGCATCAGTTTTTATTGTCAGATTTGGATTGAATAGAATGAAGAGCAGTATGTGGACTCAGAGTAGCAACTCCTGAGGAGCCATAGCACTTAGTTAGGAGGGAATGCCTGTTATTGACAAGGCACTAGACAATATATAAGATAACAAAGTGGTTAAGGCTGGAGAGCTGAAATCAAGGAACTACTATGCTATTTATACTAAGTCCAGATGTGCACAGACTACCTTCAGGGTTAAGGGAAATACTAAATAAGGAACTAGGGCATAGGGTGTGCTTACTGAGAATATAACCAATGGGCCATGTGGTATAGGTGTGTAGAATGGAGAGGCTGTGTGAAATGGAAGAAAAGGGTTCAGGGTAAGCAGAGATTAAACCATGCCCTTAGCCATGAGGCTGAGAAGATCCCATCTAGAGATCTGCCATGATCAGATCTGACCCTCATCTAGATCTAGATCCAGATTTATCAGAGATATAATTAGAAGAATACCTGTTATCTGAGATGCTAGATTCAACCCCATAAGCTGTGCCCAAACCCAAGGGGAATACTCTGATAAACAACTCAACCATATCCTAGGGTTTATCCTTGTTTGGCAATAAAGTCTCATGGTCATGTGCTTGTCATGTGACTCTTCTGCTAGCAAATGTTATGTTTGTAACAATAAATTTTAACTAGTAGTATTAGTTTATAACACTATCCCTGTTCTAGGGTGAGTTCTCCAAATGAACCAAAGCACCAATTGATAAAGGGAACAAATCAGGTATAAAGTAATCTAAAAATTGAGAAATTTGGCTTGAAAAAGCAAAGAAAAAGTGTTAATTATAGCTTGAGAAAGAAAACAGAAAAAGAAAACAGAAATAAAAACTCATGTTGCTTATAAACCACTTGTTCTCTCATTATTTATCCTTGTAATCTGGTAATCCTTCTATTGCACTTTATGATTTCCTTATTCTCTACTTTATTCACCCTTATTCTAGCATTATGTTATTTAATGCAATACTTGATGTAAGCATGGGGTAGCACAAATGAATGGAAAAAATTTTGTTAACTTTGCTGAAATATGGGTGTTGGATATAGGTGAGGGCAATTTGTAATGTTAAAATGCAAAATAGGGTAAGAGGTGGTTAGAAAGGAAAAAGAAAGAGCAGTGGGGTGGCTGGAACTTATAGTGGCAAGAAAGTGGGAATATATAGGTGGTAGTAGTTGGCAAGGGCATGTGCTTTACAGGTATTGGCTTGAGCAAGAAACTCATGATACTGGGGCAAGAAAAGAATAGGTATTAGACTCTGAGAGCTTGTAAGGGAGAATAAAGCTGGTAATGGCATACTATATCCATCTATACTTATCTCAACTTGCATATTAACTTATAAGGGGGTGGGATACTGGTGAAAACAGCCAAAATGGTAATCTCATCATAATAAAGGGAAAAGAGGACCATGGTAAAAGGAAATGGTAAAACATGGCAGTGAGATAGACAGGTTTGTGTAAATGGTGCTGACTTGAATGGGGGACTTGTAGTAATGATGGCAGTGGGAAGGAATGGAACTCATCAGATTCAGCAGAGACTCATATATGGGAGAGACAAGGCTTGTATCTGTCCATTGTAGTCTTCTTCTCCAAACTTACAAGTGCACTTATAAGGGGTCTGTGTTAAAACTTTATACTGATCATAGATATACTGGTAGATCTTCTACCATTATCTGCTTCATAAATAAAACACTTATGGCCAGAGAATGAAGGTTAGGTTCTAACACCTTGGTGATATATAAATTTAAGAGGAGGTTGTATTTTAGAGACTCTGGAGATATTCAGAGGCTTCCAGAAGGGTTCAGGAAGGATTTCATTGGTTAAATGGAACTCAGCTTTACCTTATGTGGTATGCTCTTGCACTTCCCAGTTGTTACATTGGCAATGTTGACAACTAACTTCTAATCCTAAATGATGATGGTGTCCAGCCTTGAGAGAGTGCACAGATTCAATGTCAGTTTTGGAGTAGAGAGGTAGTAGGGTTACTTAGAGGGAGAAGAACCCTTAAGAAGCCAGAGTGCCTGAATGGTCCATGATATTGCAATGGATCCCAGAGTATAGTATGGTTAACAGGTAATTAAGGCTGGAGAGCCTTAACCAAGGAACTATCTACTATATATACCTATCCAGAATGCACACAGACCATGCCAGGGTTAAGGGAAACACTAAATAAAGGAATTGGGCATAGAGCATGCTGACTAAGAGTATGGCAGGAGGCCATGCATATCAAGGATTTGGAATGAAAGAGATGTAATGGAATGGAAAAAAAGGGCATAGAAACAGCAGAGATTAAAACATACTCTCTACTATAAGGTCAAGGAGATCTCATCAAGATCTCTGCCATGATTACATCTGACCCTTATTTAGATCAAGATCAGATTCATTGGAGATTTGATTGGGAGATCTCTGTCATCTAAGATGCTAGATTCAACCATAAGCTATGCATCTAAATCCAGGGAAAAGAACTCTGAAACAACTAGACCTTATCCTAGGGTTTATCCTTGTTTGGTATATAAGTCTTATGATCACATGATGGTCATGTGACTCTTGTAAAGTATTTGCAATACCAGCATCCTGATTTACAAAGTGTCAAAGGTGGGGGAGGGAGTGGTCTTGGTACTCAATAGAAGGAATAGGCAAGATAAAGAGAGTCAAGTCTAGCCATGGAGATGGGACCTTATGATTCCTTCAAGAATATTGCTTAGCCCCAGAGATATTCTGGGATAACCTGGAGTATCAGAGTAAGCCTAAGAGCTTGGGCAGAGTAAGGACAATAACAAGGGGGTATTTTTGTCAATATTTAAACTGAGGTATCAGATACAGGACTACAGTACTTATATCTCAAGAAGCAGAACTATCTAAGAGTGTAGCAAAATAAGACAGGTGCAATCTTAGAAGTGAAGCAGATGTCTAAGTATTTAAGAGACAAATGGAGATGTCAGGGAAGACAATGTCCAATTATATCAGGCTAAAACTGAATATTGACAGAAAAAAGTAAGAAGGAACAAGGAACAGGAATGGGAACTGTAACTGTAACTGTAGCTGGAAGTGGGACTAGGTGCAGAGTTACAGCAGAGTGGTCCAGAAAAGGCAAAGTGAAACTAAGATAGTACTTAACTGGAAACAGAGATAGAACTAGAAACAGAATAGAGTAAAGTAGGAGCAGAAGACTGGGAGAGCATGTACTAATGAAAAGGCAGATAGTGTACAAGCATAGTCACAATGGAATAGAATGGTGATGGAGGGCTGGAGTTGCATGGAGGAAAGTCAGAGGGCTAGATTGGCTTACTGGATGCAAGGACCAGTTATAAGCTGGGTTGAAATTGGGTCAGAGATATAGAATATGACAGTTTGTGAGTCTATAGAGGTATGGTGGCAACTGGCTCTGCACACACTTTTTAGTGTGGTTGAAGGACCAGGGTATTATGGCATTGGATAGTATATAACTCTTCCTAACCCTAACTAGCTTGCCTTGAGAGAATGCACACAGTTTTGGTTGTTGGATTTGAATTAAATAGAGAAAGCAGGATGAAGTACTCAGAATAGCAAGTTCTGAGAAGCCATTGCACTAGTTATCCAGAGAAAGCCCTGTATTAGGACTAACTAGAAGTAAAGACTAAAGAGTGATATGATAACAAAGTAGTTAAAGCTAGGGGCTAAGAACTAAATCCACTAAGTATTTATACCTATTTTGTTAGTGCACAGATCATTTCTGGGGCATAGAGTAATACTAAATAAGGAATAGGGCATAGGGCATGCTGACTGAGAATATGACCAAGTGGGCCATGTAGATTAGATGTATAGAAGAGGCTATATAGAATGGAAGTGTTAGAATTCAGAGTAAGTGGAGATTAAACCATACCCTTAGTTATAAGGCCAAGAAGATTTTATCTGGATTTCTGCCACAATTACATCTTGATTCTTATCTGAATTGAGATAAGATTCATTGGAGATGCATCAGAAGATATCTTTATCTGAGATGCTAGATTCAATCATAAGCATAAATCCAAATTAAGATAAAGGACTCTAAATAACAACTTGACCATATCCTAGGGTTTGACCTTGTATGGGATAGGATTCTCATGATCATGTGCTTCTGAACTTGTTGTTTGTAACACAGGGGCAGAGGTCTGATACTGAGAATACAGGGAAATATAATAATGTTTATATTGTAAAATAGTGGGCTTGGGGAATTTGGGGGGCAGATATGGGAATGGAATAATGAGGGGACATGACAGACTAGCAGAACTACATACCATAATCATATCTACTCATTTCAGATTGTATTTAACTTATAAGGGGCAGGGGATCAGTAAAGACAATAAAATCTTGATTTCTTTATAGTTATAGCAGTTCTTGGTGTTGCCTGGCTCTGTGCACACCTTTTGGCATGGCTGAAGGACTGGGTTACAGCTGAGACTGAGAAAGTGGGAGAGAAGAACTGCATAATGGCAGGCTTATATGTAACTCATAAGATGGGGAGGGGAGAGCTAAAGAACAGCAGGCTTAGAAGATCAGAATGGAGGCAGGGCACAGGATAGTGAGCTACTATGACAGGGTTGGCAATATTGCATACTGGAATTATTTAGACTCTCAAAAACTTATATATAGCTTATACAAGGGCAGAAAACCTTGATCTCTGAGCACTGTTATGCTAGGCCCATATAGGGACAGGCATAGACCTTGCTATGGATGAAGTGGAAGAAGCAAACCAAAGGTAAGCTTCAAAACAGGTGGAAGGTGACAAACTAAGTGTTGTGCCTTAGTGGTACCAGCTATACTCCCAGGGATGTGCCAAGATCAGACACAGATAATCCTTTGGTTAAGTGCCAGGACACAAATAGTGGATTCCAAGTATGTAGGTACAAGGAGTAGTGAAGATGCAAAGACTTGTGAAGTGGTTGCAAGATAGAAGTAGCATAAGGAAAAGGAGACAGGAAGTATGCTACTTTATAGTACAGCTATCAAGGTTTAAGTGGAGATATTCAGAGTAATCATGAATGAATGACAAGTAATGTATCCATGTGGAAATGGATGGAAAGCAGTGGAACAATTATGAGTCAGCTGATTATGAGATAGAAGGCCTGGGCAAAGGGCATAACAAGAGAGCAATATAGGCTAGGCTAGAGCATGAGAAGAGCGGAATCTTTAGTGGAAAAATGAACAAGAAAGCACCTGAGGTGTGTGAAAAGTGGAAGTTATGATGAAGGAAAAAGAGGAGAAGAAGAGAAAAGAGG
>JBBPKN010001122.1:0-21105 GCA_038089275.1 Pulveroboletus cf. rosaemariae | reverse complement strand
ATTTATTTCTTAGATATTTAGACATCTGCTTTGCTTTTGAGTTTGTATCTGTCTTACTTTGTTACACTCCTAGATAGTTTTGCCTCTTTAAGGTATAAGTACTGTAGTTTTGTATCTTGTACCTCAGTACAAATATTGACAAAAACACCCCCTTGTTTTCATTCTCACTCTGCTCAAGCCCTTGGGCTTACTCTGATTCTCTGGGTTACTCCAGAGTACCTCCATGGCCAAGCAATATTCTTGAAGAAATTGCAAGATCCCACCCCTATGACCAGGCTTGAGTCTCCTTGTCATGCCTGTCCCTCCTGTTGAGCATAGAGACAGCCTTCTTACCTACCTCCAACATCTATGTAAATTGGAACACCAGAAAGTGCAAGGGCACACCATATAAGGTGAAGCCAAGTCCCATTTGATCATTGAAACCATTTCTAGATTCCCCTAGAGCCCTCCAGAGCCCTCTGGAGTTATGACCTTTCTTTAGCATCAAGGGTTTTATTCAGAAAGGAACTGGTTAAAAGTATACCCATACTGGTATAGGTTTTAACAGTCTCCTTCTATTGGGATAAGTTTTAACAGAATTACACAGATGAAGATTTCCTCTCCACAGACAAGGAGTTAGATTTTGTCTATGGTTCCTTCAATTATGACCCACAATGGGATCAGACTGATCATAAAGAAATCAGTGGTCAATTTAAATGGAATTTACAGATCACAAAGGCTTTCAGTCTTTGAGATCAAGAGAAAAGTTCAGAGAATGAACTGGAATGTTCTAAAACTACTCAGAACCTAGACATGTCATTAAACTGTTTGCCATCTCCTCCCAAGGTTCATTGGATTTGCTACACTCCTTCCTATGATCCATCTATGTTAGAAATAATTAAAGAGGAAGATAAAGACAAGGTGATTTCATTCCCAAAATTGCCAACATTAGAGTTCTTGGAGTGCAATCCATTCTTTGAAGAAGACAAAGAGCAGATTGAGAAGGAAACTCAAGAGATGCAAGAATATCTTGAGAAGGTTCACCATAATCAAGGATGGTCTACTCCTTCAAAGAAGGAAAATACTTTACCAAGGAGTTCTTTCAATCAAGATCTAGTTTCAGAAACAGAACAGGCAATAGAAGATCAAGATTGGAACAAACAATTCAGAGTAGCACTATTGGAATTTAAAGCAGAAATAGCTGCTCTCTCACCAATAGTATCTAAAGAAGAGAAGTTCATCTCTCAAATGAAAAAGTTATTGCAACTTTGACAAGTGGAATGGCAAATGACAGCTGAGTTAATTTCTGAAAATGATGATGCTGTTTTAGATTCAGAGATATCACAAGTTGAAAGAGTTGCTCTCCCTGAAGAGGAGATCAAGTATTCTTCAGACTCATGTAGAGTTCCACTGCTGGACTCTCCTGTTGAAGATTCAACAGTTTTGCCAGTAGATTCTTCAGAGATTCCCCTTCCAGATAGTCCACCTCCCACACCCCCACAGCTCTTATTCACAGAGAAAGTGGTTCAATTAAAGCAATGGGTTAACAAAGCAGACAAAACCATGCTAGGATTAATTCTCAAAATGTAATGCAAGCAGCACAAGGGTTTTCTTCTTTGGGATGCTTTCCAGTGTCCTGAATGTGTCAACTTTCTTCACTTATTTAGTATGAACTGAGTTTAGATTTCAGAGTTCACAAGATATTTCAAGGAAAAGATTTGGTATTTTCATTAAAAATCAGAGAAATTTTTTTCAATAGATTTATTATCTCTCCTCACTCTTTGGGTCTTTTTAGGGTTTGTCAGGATGCCTCACCTGAAGAGGGGATAATAGGAGTGGAGACATAGTCAGAACTACAAGGAATTATAATGAAGAAACTGAGTCAATTTCAAGAAATAATTTTTGTAACAATTTTTCATTTAAAGCTATGCATTTCTTTTCTTTTTTTTCTTTCTTCTATCAGAGTCTTAGAGTTATTTATCATACAGGACAAAGCCAAAACCAATAGTGGGTTGGTGTTTATACCTAGTCAAGAGCTTATTCACAATTTAGACAATCCAGAGTTTTGCCCTGAAAAGGAGATAGTGTTATGAATGAACAGTTTGGATGCACAAGAGTCACATGACCATCACATGACTGTGAGACTCCTATGCCAGATTGAGCTAAACCCTAGGCTATGATTAGTCTTTATCAGAGTATACCTCAATTAAAGGGTTAGCATAGAATTAGCAGCAGATCTCAGATAATAGTATCTTCCAATCTAATCTAGATGACATCTGATCTTGGATCTAATCTGTGATAGAGATCCAGATGGGATCTCCTCAGCCTCAAGGCTAAGGTACTGTCTTTATATCTGTTGACCCTGAAGTCTTTTCTTTCATTCTTGTACTTCTCTTCCATTTAGATCCTTGATATGCATGGCCACTTAGTCATACCCTTTACCCTTGCCCTATGCCCAGTTACCATATTAGTATTTATCCCAGACAGGCTTGGTGGTCTGTGCACCACTCTAGATAGTATAAATAAAACATCCATGTAGCTCTTAGCTTCCCAGCTTTGAGCACTTTTTTTGTTTAGCCATTTAGACATCTTAATAGACAAGCCAGTGTTTGAACTTTACTCCTCAGGCTTAGCTACCCTAAGTATCCTCCCTTTCTAAGTCCTGCACTACATCTAGGGTTAGGCATATATTATCTTACCCTCTTATTCTTCTATCCACACTAACATCAACACTGGCACAATCTCAAGGTCCACATCAGATTAGGGTTTATTTGAAATGTAGCTATAGATGCATTAACCTAAATCTAACACCTAGCCTTGGTGTGTGCTTTAACTGATCCTGAATAGTACCTTTGAGCTTAGAGGTACAAGAACTAGGCAAAAAAAAGTATAGCAAAGGGAGAGCCAAGGAACTTGTAAAACTGGAAGATTCAAGTGCACAAGACTGGGAAAACCCAGACTTGAGCAGACCTCCTTTTATATTGCTACAGTATGTGCACAGACCATGTAAATAGTGCTGGCCCTAAATAAAGTACAGTAAGCCAACCAATGGCAAAAGAAGTGCAGGGACCTTAGAAATACAGCAGGTAAACATAAGTTATGACAGCCAAATCTAGATTGTTCTAGATCTGTGACATGTGAAGAAGTGAAATATAAAAAGGTGAAAAATGTGAAGGTGTGACAATGTGAAAGAGATGAAGATGTGAAATGTCATATGATATGACAATATAAAGAGCTACAGTAGTTAGAAGAAAATGCCAAAGAAGGAAAAAATGAAAAAGTGCATTATAATATTATTAGCTCATCTGCACAGTGTGCTGAAATGCCACCATAACATTAAGACCCTGATGGAAATTCTCCCATAGACCCTGAAATACCATCAAATGGAAAAAAAGTTACTGTGAGAATAGCCAATGGCTGAAATCAAATGGAAAATAAGTTACCATAAGAATAGTCAATGACTAAAAAAAAGCAGTGCTTTTAAAATAGAAGAGAAGCAAAATAAGAACAGAAATGAAAACAGGCATAAAAACATGAGACTAGCCCTATTTCCTGGGTCTAGACCTGTCATGTGACCTGTCACATGCCTAGATAAGATAAAAGATTAGATAACCACATGGTAAAGATAAGATAAGGTAATGTGATTAAAAATTGAAAAAACAAACTATAACACTACTCTCTTTTTAGATCTTGGATTCCAGATGAGACACACTTAAAGGCACAGCTTCAGTAATGTTTTCATATGATTTGAACAAAAAACAGAAAGAAAAGAGGTTTATGGTAAATAGTTGACAGGGTACAGAAGAATAAAGCTTATGGAATTCTTCAATAAGTTCAGAAGAATTAGTGAGATCATCTGTTGTTTGCCAAGTATGATTATTTTTACTGTATCCTGTCCAATAAACAAGATATTCCAATATTCCTTTGTGAATACAAGAATCCACAATGTAATTGACTTTGTATTCTTCATGACCTTCTTCTGTTTTAATTATAGGATCCAGAGTAAGAATGTCTTGTCCATAAAGTAAGGGCAGATATGGCTTGATGCATGAAATATTAACTGTAGGGTGAATATGCATTGTTCTTGGCAGTTTAAGATAAACAGCATGGGGTATAACTTCTGTTATCTCAAATGGGCCAACTCACTTCTTGGATAATTTCTTGGAAGGGTATGAAAGTGTGAAATTCTTGGTGGATAACAAAACTAATTGGCCTTTCATGTACTGTGGCACTGATCTAGTGTTTTGATTTTCCATCTTTTGTTTAGTTTTCTCTAATGCTTTTTTAACTTTCTTGAAAGATTTTAACATATCTCAAAGAAAATATGAGAAGGGAATAGAATGAGGAGGGGCTTTGAAACCCAGATGAGAATGGTAAGTTTTGGTAATTTTGAAGGGTATTGTCTGAGTTAAAGTTGAATAAGAATTATTATGATGATATTTAGCAATTTTGAGGCAGTCTGCCCATTGATCTTGCCATTTAGCAATGAAACTTCTCAGATATTGCTCCAGTTCCCTATTAACTCTTTCTGTTTGTTCATTTGTTCTTGGATAATAGGCTGTAGAGAATTTCTGCTTAATCTGCAGAATCTTGTTAACCTGTTTTATGAACTCTGAAACAAATTGAGGGCTATGGTCTGAAACAATTGAAGAAGAAAGACCATGTCTAGACCAGACATTGTCTCTGAAAAGTTCTGTGATATAAAGAGAAGAAATAGATGAAAGGCATGGAATAAACACAACTTCTTTTGAAAAATGATCCACCACTACCATAATAGCATCAAAGCCTTTTGAAATCAGAAGTCCAGTAATAAAATCAACTGAAATATCTTCCCATGGAGCCAAAGCTGTAGAGAGTAGATGAATTGGAATAATGGTTTCAGATCCCTTGGATATGGCACATGAAGAACAATGAGAAACAAAGAATACAACATCTTCATGGAGATCTGGTGTTAAAACTTATACCCAGTTCCTTTCTGAATAAAATCCTTGACACTAAGGGAAGATTATAACTTCAGAGACTCTGAAGGGCTTCAGAGAAATCTAGAAAGGGTTTTGTTGATCAAATGGGACTTGGCTTCACCTTATGTGGTGTGCCCTTGCACTTTCCAGTGTCCCAATTTACATAGATGTTGGAGGTGGGAAAGAGGACTGTCTCAGTGCTCAATAAGAGGGACAGGCAGGATGAGAAGAGTTAAGCCTAGTCATGGGGGTGGGACCTTATAACTTTTTCAAGGATATCACTTGGCCTCAGAGGTTCTCTGGAGTAATCCAGAGGGTCAGAGTGAGCCCAAGGGCTTAAGTGGAGTAAGGACAAAGACAAGAGGGTGTTTTTGTTGATTTTTGTACTAAGGTACAAGATACAAAACTATAGTACTTATACCTCAGAGAGGCAGGACTATCTAGGAGTGTAGTGAAGTGAGACAGGTGCAAACTCAGAAGTGAAGCAGATATCTAAATATCTAAGAAATAAATGGAGATGTCAGGAAAGACAATGTCCAATCATGTCAGACTGAAACTGAAGAAAAACAGGATGAAATAAGGGGAAGCAAGAAATAGGAACAGAACAGGAATAGTAACAATGATGGTAATGGTAACTGAGAGCAGTAACAGTAACAGAGTTATACTGGAACAGTTCAGAGACAACAAAATTGAACTAAGGTAGTACTTAACTGGAACTGAAAAAGAACTGAAAATGGAATAGGGCAGAGCAGGAGTGGAGGGCTGGGGAAGCATATACTGATGGAGGGGTGGAAAGTGTACATGCATAGCTGGGGTGGACTGGAATGGTGATGGAGGGCCAGAGTTGCCTGGAGGGGAGTTAGAGGGCCAGAGTAGCTTACTGAATATAAGGACCAGTCATAAGCTAGGTTGGAATGGGGTTGGAATTTGGTCAGAGGTATGGGATATGATACCTGGTCAATAGTAGAACCTAGCTAAAAGATGTCTAGTGCAATCTTGACCAGAATAACCACTTAGAGAAGAAGAATGAAATAGATTTAAAGCTTTAATATGAAGTTTTTTTGATATGAAGATTTGTTTGTTTTAATTTAAATATATCTTGTATTCTGAACTATAACACCAGTAAGGGGAAAGATAAAGATCCACTAATGCTTGCCATACCTGACTAAAGAAAGAAAAATAAAAAGAAACTATTTGTTGGAAAATAGAGGGAGAAAGCATTATGATTTGCTTGTTTGGTTCTGGTTTTCCATCAAAATGGTCTTATCTTCTGAAAAGGGTATCCACTCTTCCATTATTTGGACCTGGTTTATAGATTATTTTGAAATTAAATTCAGCTAATGTGGCCTGCCACCTAGCTTAACAAGAAGAAAGATCTTGAGAATGTTTCCAATATTCCAGATTCTTATGGTTTATTTATATTTCAAAAGAATTCCTGCCAATTAAATAATGCTGCCAATTATGCAAAGCATAAATAACAGCAAGAAGCTCTTTGTTATAAATCAGGTAATTTAATTCTGCTACATTCAAAGAGTAAGAAATATAAGCAGCAGGTTGCCAAAGACCATTATTTTGTTGATAGGAAAGAACAGCACCAATTATTATAAATGACAAGTTTGCTAGCAGAAGAGTCATGTGACAATGCACATGATCATAAGACTTCTATGCCAAACAAGAATAAACCCTAGAATATGGTTAAGTTGTTATTCAGAGTTTCCCCTTGGATTAAAGACATAGCTTATGGTTGAATCTAGCATCTCAGATAACAGGTACATTTCCCAATCTAATCTCCAATGAATCTGAATCTCAATTTAAATGAGGATCTAATCTGATTATGGCAGATCTCTAAATGGGATTTTCTTAGCCTCATGATTAAGGACATGTTCTTATCTCTGCTTACTCTGAGATTCTTGACTTTCATTTTACATAGCCTTTTCATACATACTCTATTCACATGGCCCATTGGTTATATTCTAAGTTAGCATGCCCTATGCCCACTTACTTTATTTAGCAGTATTCTATGCCCCAGGAATGGTCTGTGCACTAGCAGAATAGGTATAAATACTTAGTAAGATATAGTACTTAGCCCCTAGCTTTGACCACTTTGTTATTATACTGTCACTAGTCCTAGTTAATTCTTTCAATACAAGGGTTTTCTCTGGTAACATTATGCTATGGCTTCTCAGACCTTGCTACCCTGAGTATTCACCATCTACCTTCTCTCTATTCAACCCAAATTTGACAATGAAACTGCTTGCACCCTTTCAAGGCAGACAGTTAGGGTTAAAAAAAGTCATACAATATCTGACACCATAATACCAATGGCAACATCTGATGCATCCATTTCCAATTGTATGGATTTGAAGAAGTTAGGATAATAAAGAAGAGATTCAGATATTAGGATTTCTTTTAAATGGACAAATGTAGCCATGCATGCTAATGTCCATTCAAATTTGATATCTTTCTGAAATGCAACTAGAGATGCATTGATCTAAACACCTAAACTCTTGGTGTGTGCTGATCTTCCTAAGTCCTGAGTAGTGCTTTTATGCTAGTGGCACTGAACTAGGCAAAGTGTAGAGAAATGATAAGAGCCAAGTAGAACAAGAACAGGAAGGTTCAAGTGTGCAAGACTGGGAAAACTCAGGCTTGAGCTGACCTCCTTTTATATTGCTACATACTGTGCACAGACCATGTAACTGCTGCTGGCCCTAAAGTATTGTATAGTAAGCTATCCAATAGCAATAAGAGAGCAGGGACCTAGAAATACATGAGACAAACATGAGGTATGACATCAGAGTCTAGATTACTCTAGACTTGTGCCATGTGAAGATGTGAAAGGTGAAAGGGTGAAATGGTAAAGAAGTGAAAATGTGAAGATGTGAAGGGGTCACATGATGTGACAAGGTGAAGAGCTACAGTAGTAAGATGATAAGTCCAAAAAGAGTAAAAAATGAAAAAGTGCATTATAACACTTTCTTTGTGAGGGAGTTAAGGAGCCTCACTATATCTGTTATAATGCACTTTTTCATTTTCTACTTTTTTGGTATTGTCTTCTTACAACTGTAGCTCTTCACATTGTCACATCATGTGACCATTTCATATCTTCACATTTCACAGTTTTACCTTTCACTATTTTATCTCTTTACCATTTCACTTCTTCACCTGGCACAAGTCTAGAGCATTCTAGACTCTAATGTCATGCCTCATTGTTTTCTGCTGTATTTCTAGGTCCCCACTCTCTTTATACTATTGGTTGGATTACTGTACAATACTTTAGGGCCAGTACTATTTACATGGTCTGTGTACATACTGTAGCAATATAAAAGAAGGTCAGCTCAAGCCTGGGTTTTTCCAGTCTTGTGTACTTGAACCTTCCAGTTCTACAAGTCCCTTGGCTCTTATTCTCTTCTCTATTCTTTGCCTAGTTCTTGTGGCTCTATATTCAAAGTCACTACTCAGAATCAGTTAGCACACACCAAGAATAGATATATAGGTTTTTGAAATGCAACTCTTGATGCATTGACCTAATCCTAACCCTAATTCTTGGTAAGTGCCTTTCTAATCTTGTTAAAGGGCTTTTGTGCTAGTGGCCCCTAACTAGGCATGCTGAGACAAAAGTGAGAGCCAAGTATTGAGACTGGCAGGCTGAGAGTCAAGGGAGCACTTATGCCAGCAAGACTGAACCTAAACCTAGACTCAAGTGAGCAAGACTGGGGAATTCCAGCTTGCCTACCCTTGCCTTTATATATTCCAAGGCCTGGTGCACAGACCATGCTGACTAAGTACAGGAACTACCTAATCAGGGGATGCCCTAAACCCTGGGTTAATAGATAAGGAACAATGAGGGAAAAGCATGGGGTGGAGATTAAGAGTATGGCAGGATACCATGTGAATATAGGAGAATGGAAGAGAAGTAATCTATGAATAGAATGCAGGGTCAGAGGTGCTTGCACCATAAGGACAGAGATCTCTGCCACAGATGAGATTCAATCTATAGATCTGCCACAGATGTATCTAGGGTCCAGATCCAGATCCAGATCTAGATCAGATGAAATCCATGGAGATAAGATGGAGGGCAGTTCCAGGGAAGATCCTGGGAAGATCCATGTCAGGTAACTTATGGTCACATGACCACTGCTAGGGAAAGGAATAATAAATACTCTTAAAGGAAACAGATCACAGACTAGGGTTAAGCTTAAAATAGGGTGTCTTGTGCATGATCACATGATGTCATGTGACTGGTTCTAGTGCTGGAGTGTCACTTCGTAACAGTAATGGTAACTGAGACTGGGAATGATAACAGAGTTATACTGGAATGGTTTAGAGATGATGAAGGGGAACTAGAGTAGTACTTAACTGGAGCAGAGATAGACTAGAAGTGGAATGGGGTGAAGTAGGAGTAGAAGCCCAGGGAAGCATATATGCATAGCTGGGGAAGACTGGAATGGTGATGGAGGGCTGGAGTTGCCTGGAGGGGAGTCAGAGGGCTAGAGTAGCTTACTAGGTATGAAAACCAATTGTAAGCTGGGTTGGGATGGGGTTGGAGTTGGGTCAGAGGTCTGGAATATAACATATATCCTTTTTTCATTTCTTTATTTAAAAGGGGAATAATATGACCTTTCTTAGGGATGAAAATTTCTTTTAATTCCACCCCATGATCCCAAGGCTTTCTTATTGGCATGTATTCCAATTTGTGCTGTGAAAAAACAGGTAAAAATTTCCATAATTCTTTTGATAACTCTTTCTTTAGTTGAGAACTTTCTTCTTCTGTCACTCTTTGAGATACTAGATGTGTATGACAATCTCCTTTTCACCTAGGAAAATCAATAGTTCTTTTTACCCAGTCAATATCTGGGTTATGTCTTTTAAACCAGTCATATCCTATTAGTAAATCCAACATTTCCAAAGAAGAAACATATGCATTTATTCTTTCTCTATGCCACTTACCATCCTTTCCTTTTGATGCAATATATATTATCACATAGTGTGCAATTTTTCCTATATTTCCCTGTGTTCCATCAGCATTCTATACTATTAGTGCCTTTGATAGATCTTTCTCATACAAACCATGTTTCCATACACATTTTTGATTAATGAATGTTACAAATGCCCCTGAATCCACAATGGCAAAAGTAAGGCCACAAGATTCCATCTTAAGCCCATTACATCCTCAAACTTCTCCTTTAATCTTCACACTTACTCCTAATTCATCTTGTTCTTTTCAATTAAATAACTTTGCTAGATCTTGTCTTTCTTTACTTCCTATAGCAAATAAATGTCCATTAATTTCTTCAGATGGAATTAAGCACCCTATTTCCAGGGCCACATTCATTTGAGATGCTGTCATGGAGGAAGATGCTTGCTTTCATTTCATTGAGATAGGACAAAATTTGGTAAGAAAAGAAAATTGTTTACATACTGGGAGTTTCACCTCTAGCTCAACTGACTCCCTTAAACTTTTCCCTGAACCTCTTTTTGCTTTCACTTATTTTTGAATACATCTTGAAAGTATACCCTTGCCTTTTTCATTGATTCCCAAAACACTGCTGGTACCTCTGCAAATCTAGCTGTGTCAGCCATATTGTATACTGGCCCTATTGCCACTGGTTTAGTGGTTTGCCATTCATTAGCATTAGGAGGTGAGAACTCTGAAAATCATACCAGCTGCACATATTGGTGTTGTGTAGTTCCTTGAATACACTGCATCTGTTGTGGCTCTTTACCAAAATTGTTAGATGGTCTTGAAGCTGCAGGGTTAAAAGCTCCTCAACAATCTCTGGTCAAATGCCCTGGCTTTTCACATTTATAGCAAGTCTGCACCTGCTGCACTGCTTGTCTGTCTATCTCCATTGATGTGCCTCTGCCAGGTTAAGTTCCTGTGGCTGTAAATCTAGGCTAATTAGGCCTAGGGGGCTAATATCAGGGTTGGTAGTTATTGAAAGGATAATGAGGGGGAGAATATCTAGAGGTGAATCAGGGAGCTGATCTTTTGATAGCCATGAATTCAAAGGCACAACCAATCATCCTACATTGATCTTGGAAGAGAATGTAATCTTCCTTAATCCCTTGCATGCAGGCTTGTTGGTAGACTCTGTATTGAACCTGCTCTCACATTAGCTTGAGAGCATGATTGTCTCCAATCTCTGCATCTCTTCTCAATACCTTGAAGTCTTGCAAATATTTGTCAATCAAAGAGGTATGTTTCAACCCTTCAAGCTTCTTTAAGGCTTCATGTGTTAGCTCATCAATATGAAAATAGTTTCTGAGCTCAATTGTGATTCCTGTGAAATCTGGCCAAGCTGCCAGTCCCATCTGTTCCCTCACTCCTTCCACATTCAACCTGTACTCAGTTTCTGCATCTTGGAATCTTTTCAAAGTTATCTGCACAAACCCTTCTGCCCTTCCCTCCAATCTGAATAAGACTGCTGTGGTTAACTTTCTGTTGTTCTGCCATTTCTGCTCATCTACCCAGACTGAGAGGAAAGTGTACCACTTCCTCCATTTCTTCTTATCTCCTGCCCACTTTCCAGGATCAGAAATTTTCTTTAATCCTCCCATCTTGATAATTTCATCTACTAGTAACTTTATCATATCTCCAGTATCCAAACTAATATTGGTTCCACTTGTAATATGGGTCAATTGCTGGGAGGGATGCTGGAGTCTTGAATACAGGGTTGGGGTGTACCCCAGCTGGGATACTGGATCTGGGTTCTGTAGTTGCTGGGATAGAATGGATCTGAGTTTGGTTGATTCTGGCTCTGTTATAAATGTTTCAACATACTCTGGGGGTACTCCGGATAACTCTGGAGTGGACGGAGCTTGGCTTCACCTTATGTGGTGCACCCTTATACCAGTACTGAGTGCCCCAATTTACAAAGAGGTCAGAAACTATTAGAGGATCAGGATCGGCTGGAGGGCTCTTTCCCAATAAGAGGCATGACGTCAAGCTGTGGAATAAGTTGAGGGACTTTAGGGTAGGGTATGATGTCAAGTCATGAGGCAGAAGGGGTCTGGGGGGGATCATAATATCATATTATGGTTGATATTCAAACTGGAGTCCAAGATACTGAACTCCAGTACTTATATACCTCAGGGAGACAGATTATCTAAGGAGGGAATGGAGGTATGAAAAAAGTTGTCTCATAAGTGAAGCAGGTGCCAATGCATCCTGGATATGAATGGAGATGTCAGAGGAGACAATGTCGAATAATGTCAAACTAAAACTAAGTAACAACAGGAAGAAACATGGCACAAAGGAATAGGAATAGAAAGTGAGGTTGGAGGAACAATGGAGGTGTATCAGAATGGTACAGAGTTAGTATAGGTAAAGTTGTAATCAATCATTAGATAGGAGAAGACAGAGGTAAGGGGAACTAGGAAACATGCAGCTTAAAGCATAGAAGCAACCGGAGTTGCATTAAAACATAGCAGAGTTAACCCGTTGATACAGGATATGACAGGCTCATTGGATAAGCTTGCATATGGGTCAAAGTTTGACAGGGTTAACTATGGTTTTGGGAAGTTTGGATATGGTTTTCAAAGACCTGGATGGTCTAAGCAATCTAAGTCTTTCTGAGGTTGCTATCTTTTGGTCTCTAGCTCTTTTAGCAACTAAGTCTTTTTGAGTTTGCTCATTGAACTTATCAAATCTGCTTTGAAATGATTGCCTTTCTAATTTGTTGTCCTTGAATTCTAAGACTGCCTCAAATACAAACTCCTTCAATTGCTTTTCATGTCCCCAGAGATATGCTTTCTTCATCACATACATTTTTCTGCTATGTGAGCCCTTGACTAGTAAAATAGTCTTGAGCAAGTATTACAGTGGTATTCTTGGACATTGTACAAGTTGTGGATATAACCCTAGTTTAGGGCTGCAATGTCATTGTTGATGTAATAAGAATATAAGCAAAGAGTTTTTATATGAGTGAACACTGTACTAGATGTTACAAGTGCTCAAGACTAGGCTTGAGACATGCTAAGGCTATAGTATTTATATAGTAGAGAAAGGTGCATGGACCAAGACCCTGATGGGAAAATTCCCACAGACTCTGAGGCACCATCAAAAAGAAGAGAAGCACATGTGAGAATAGCCAATGGCTGAAAAGAAGCAGTGCTTCTGAAATGAAAGATAATGGAAATGAAGAACAGGCAAAAGACATGAGGCTAACCCTATGCCCTGGGTCTAGACCAGTCATGTGCCTAGATAAGATAAAAGATTAGATAACCATGTGGTTAGATAAGATAAAGTCATGTGATCAAAGTTGAAAAATGCGGACTATAATAGCTTGACTCTTCTTATCTTGCCTGTTTCTTTTGTTGAGCATTAAAAATACTCTCTTCCCAACTTTTAATACCATTGTAAATTGAGACACTGGAAATTGCAAGGGCACACCACATAAGGTGAAGCTGAGTCCTGTCTGATCAATAAAACCCTTCCCAAATCCCTTCAAAAGTCTCCAGATATCCCTGGAGTTTCTAAAATATGACCTTCCCTCAGATTCATGCATCACTAAGGTGCTGGAACCTGACCTTTGCCCTCTAGCCATAAGAGTTTTATTCAATGGGTATAAGTTTAACAGTATATCTGAACTTGTATACATTTTAACACTGCCTCTTTATTCTTCAAAAGATGGATGCCACTGCTGATGCAAAATTCCTCCACTTTTGCACCTTTGATTGAAACAAGACTAATGGCCTTCTTACCTACAATGGCTGAGTCTATATCCCTCAATATGCCACCCTTCACCACTTGATTCTCCAGCATTGCCACAATCACTCCTTTACCAGTCATTTGAGTTATCTGAAAACCTGCCAACTTATCTCTGCTAAATTCTGGTGGCCTGGTCTTGCCATCTACATTCACAACTATATCACTGGTTACCCTGTTTGCCAATAGCACAAGGTAAACACTCATTCTACCACCTCTGCTTTTTCCTCCATCTGCTTCTCTGCCACCCACCCCTTTTAGCAGATTTCCTGCAATCTGATCACTGACCTTCCTCTGTCCTTCAGCTTCAATGCCTTGTTAATCATGGTCAACCACAGGCTTATGAAGGGGGTAATTCTTTGCCCCACAGTTAAATCCATTACAGCAGAGTATTACCACCCTGTTTTTCACAAAGTCTTTCTCCACTTCAGGCATTACAACAAGATTATCTCAGATCAAGGCCCACAATTTGCATCTGTATTCATTAAGGAGCTTGGTAAACTCCTTAAGTATAATCTCTTGCTTTTCACCACATACCATCCTCAGTCTAATGGAGAGACTAAATATGTTAATCAGGAAATAGAGACATACCTCCACATTTACTGCAGATCCAATCCCACCAGATGGGCTGGCTTGATCATCCATGCTAAATTTGTTCACAACTGCCACCCTCACTCTGTTACTGAACAGTCACCATTTTACCTTATGATGGAGTATGAATCCTGTGCCCTTTTCTCCATTATAGAGGAATTTTCAATGCCTAGTATCACTGACTGTACTAAGGCACTCCTTGCAGCTCATAACAAAGCCCTTGCCACAGATGATCTCACTCACCAAACTATGGCATCCTATATTTGCTCCACCTTTTCTCCTTTCACCAAAGAAGATAAAGTGTGATTAGAAGCCTGTAATTTGAAATGGGCTATTATTCATTCAAAGCTTTTGCCTAAGAGGGAAGGACCCTTCATAATCACAGAAGTCCTATCCTCCATTACTTATTACCTTTACTTTCCTGCCACCTGGAAGATTCATCCAGTATTTCATGCTTCCTTGCTATTGCCCTATTGCAAAAACAACATGCATGGAAAAAACTTCCCTGCTTCCCCTCCAGATCTTATAGAAGGTGAAGAGGAATATAAAATTGAACAGATATTAAAACATCATGACCCCCCTGGTAATCACCAGTTTCTAATCTGTTGGAAAGGATACTTGGCAGAAAATGACTCATGGGAACCCAAACAGAACTTGAAACATTCCCAATCTGCCCTGGATGAGTATAAACTCCTCCACCCTCATTATTTTCCCCCAGTCACTTTTTCCTCCCCATTTATTACTGCCAAGAAACCCAACTGCTCTTGAAAACAACCATGACCTTCACTGTTGACTGCAGCTTCCATTCATGCAACATCCCTTTTAACACTTCACCAACCTCAACCTCCCAACTTCCTGTTAAATAGAAAGTCTCTGCTAAGTCTTCAACCATTCCATTTCCCTTGTCTACTCTGTTCTCTCCAAGTTCCTTATCTGTTTTCCATTTCATATTTCCTCATACTTTATTTATAGATGACATTCCTTCAGAGAAATTTGTAGCTTCCCCCCCTGCTATATCTATTGGCCTGGCCATCATTGCTCCTATATCTGTTCCTCCTTATGCAGTTGATACTACTTCTGCTGGTATTCTTAGCATCAACCTTTCTTTCTCCACACATACTCTTCACCTGGAAGCTCCTACCCAGGTGTATGCACACAATGTTCTTACCTATATCATGGACTTGCACCTTGCAGTCCTGTTAAAACTTATTACAATAAAAGAAGACTGTTAAAATCTATACCAGTATGGGTATACTTTTAACCAGTTCCTTTCTGAATGAAACCCTTGATGCTGAAGGAAGATCATAACTCTGGAGGGCTCCAGAGAAATCTAGGAAGGGTTTCAATAATCAAACAGGACTCAGCTTCACCTTATGTGGTGTGTCCTTGCACTTTCTGGTGTCCTGATTTACATAGATGTTAGAGATGGGTAAGAAGGCTGTTTCTATGCTCAACAGGAGGGACAGGTGGGATAAGGAGAGTTGAGTCTAGTCATGGGGGTGGGACCTTGCGACTTCTTCAAGGATATTACTTGACCTCAAAGGTACTCTGGAGTAACCTGGAGGGTCAGAGTGAGCCCAAGGGCTCAAGCAGATGAGGATAAAAACAAGGGGGTGTTTTTGTTGATATTTGTACTGAGATATAAGATATAAAGCTACAGTACTTATATCTATTATAGTCCGCATTTTTCACTTTTCAATCATGTGATCTTTTATCTTATCTAGGCACGTGACAGGTCACATGACAGGTCTAGACCCAGGACATAGGGTTAGCCTCATGTCTTCAGCCTGGCTTTTATTTCTGTTAGTCTTCCATTTCAAAAGCCTCATTTCTCTTCAGTTATTGGCTATTCTCATGAGTGCTTCTTTTCCATTTGATGGTGCCTTAGGGTCAGTGGGAATATTCCCATCAGGGTCTTGGTCTGTGCATGATTCTGTACTGTATAAATACTGTAGCCCTAGCACGTTTCAAGCCCCAGTCTTGAACACTTGTAACATCTAGTACAGTGTTCACTCATATATCTTTGCTTTACTCTCATCCTATACTGACACTGTTAGAAGCCCTAGACTAGGGTTATAGCATCTCTTTGCACAACATTCAAAACCAACTGTAACAATACCTCAGAGAGACAGAACTATCTAAGAGTATAACAAAGTGAGACAGGTGCAACTCAGAAGCAAAGCAGATGTCTAAATATTTAAGAAACAAATGAAGATGTCAGGGAAGACAATATCCAATCATGTCAGACTGAAACTGAAGGGTGACAGGATGAAACAGGGGAAAGCAAGGAACAGGAATGGAACAGGAATAGTAACAGTAATGGTAATGGTAACTAAGAATAGGAACAGCAATGGAGTTATACCAGAATGGTCTGGAGATGAAGAAGTGGAACTAGGATAGTACTTAACTGAAGCAGAGATAGACTAAAAATGGAATGGGGCAGAGTGGGAGTGGAAGCCCAGGGGAGCATATAATGCTAAGGGGCAGGAAGTGTACATGCATAGCTGGGGGAGACTGAAATGGTGACAGAGGGCTGAAGTTGCCTGGAGAGGAGTCAAAGGGCTAGAGTAGCTTACTAGATACAAAAACCAATTGTAAGCTGGGTTGGGATGGGGTTGGAATTGGGTCAGAGGTCTGGAATATAACAAGTCCCCATCAGTTCACACCTGGACATGTTTTCACCCTTGTGGCTCATTTATTAAATTTATATGCAGCTACTTCACCTTCCCCTCCTTGCTGCTGCCCTTATCCATATCCCCCACATCCATGTCTCACTTGCCCAGGCCCTTATCACTTCTATCCATTGCAAAATCTCTTCATCTGTTAAAATACTTGCCTATTAGATGGAGTTTGGGGAATTCTTAACTAATCTCAACCAGTATATGCATGAACTTGCCTCCACTTGTGGCTATACCCCATTCACTCTGTCTGCATCCTTCTCTCCCCTTGACAATGAAGAACTCACTGCACTCAAATGCACAAAGGCCTGGTGAACTGGCCTATATGATGAGAGCTATTTATGTTACAGTCTAGCTTGATGGACTGTTGACAAAGAGGGATAAACCCTAACCCAATGTCTCCTTGGGGTTATGCTAGTGTTGATGTCAGTGTTGATATGAAGAATAGAGGATAAGATGGTAAATGCCTGACTCTAGATGTAGTGCAGGACTTAGAGAGGGAAAATACTCAGGGTAGCTAAGCCTGAGAAGTGAAGTCCAAACACTAGCTTGTTTATTGAGATGCCTAGATGGCTAAACAAACAAGTGCTCAAAGCTGGGAGCTAAGAGCTATATGGCTGGCCTATTTATACTATCTAGGGTGGTGCACAGACCACCAAGCCTGTCTGGGATAAATACTGAAATGGTAACTGGGCATAGGGCAAGAATAAAGGATATGACTAAATAACCATGCATATCAAGGGTCTAAATGGAAGAGAAGTACAAGAATGGAAAGAAAGACTTCAGGGTTAATGAATATGAATACAGCACCTTAGCCTTGAGGCTGAGGAGATTCCATCTGGATCTCTGCCACAGATCAGATCCATCAATCTAGATCCAAGATCCAAGATCTGATATCATCTAGATCCAATTGGAAGATACCATTATCTAAGATCTGCTGCTAATCCTGTGCTAACCCTTTAGTCAAGGTATACTTTGAATAAGACTAACCATAGCCTAGGGTTTTGCTCAATATGGCATAGGAGTCTCATGGTCACATGCTTGTCATGTGACTCTTGTGCATCCAAACTGTTCATTTATAACAATTTACCTCCATTTTATTCTTACTTTTACAAAGCATGTTTTCACTGCCACTGCCTGGGGCATATCCACATCAACTACCCCTCCTACCAATGTCCATATTGCCTCCAATGGTAACCTGGCCATACTTAGGCTCATTGCCCAGCTCAATACCATGTTATTAACCCCCTCATTTCCTCCTTTATATCTTCCTCTTCCTGTGGTTCCTCCTGCAACTTGTCCTGCAGCTCCTCTCACTCCTCCTGGCACTCTTGTAGCTTCTATTGCTCACAGGGCTCTTACCACAATGCTTCCATGGCTATGTCACCCCCTCTACCTTTGTCTCATACCAATAATGACTTCCATGATGATGTTATTGATGAGGTAGGCTGGGCCAACATCACCAGCTCTCCAGGCCCCTTCTATGAAATGTTCTAGAATTCAGCAGGTTCTTCATCCCTAGTAGGGGAGTAATGTTACAATTTCCCTTTTTCTTTCTTGCTTTCTTTGTTTACTTGTCTTACTTCTGCTTTTTATGCACCTTAGGTACTTTATTGTTCACAATTCACTCTAGACTTCCACTCTTCTCATGCCCTAGCCCAGCCTAGATCATTCTTTTGTTGTATCCTTTGCCTGGGTATTCTATCTTTTAATCAGCTGACTTATAATTATTCTATTACTTTCCATCTGTTTCTATACAGATACTTTACTTATCATTTGTCAGCCTGATTACATAGTTGTCTCCACTCAAACCCTATTTCATGTACTATAAAGTAGAATACTTCAGATCTCTTCTCCTTACACTACTTCTACCTTGCAATTCTTTGCATATCCCTTATTCTTGTATCTAGTACTCAGAATCCACACTATTATCAGTCCTAGCTGTCTCTAGTCTAAAGCAAGTTGCCCTAGCATCTGACTTTTGGCACAACCCCATGTTTGTTGCCAGTTCACTTGTCCACAAGGCTTATATTCTGTAGAGCCTCTTCTAGTCTTTACCAGCAAGGGCTATGTTAGTCCCTACCTGGGCCTAGCATAAAAGCCCAAATTAGGCCTACCCTGTTATGGAAACAAGAAGTAAGCTGTTCATTAGACTAGTATTGGAGTTTGCCAAATAAAAACATTAGAAATATAATATATTTTTGACATTTCTACCCTTTTTCTACCTGTTTTATCAGAATCTGACCCAACTCTGATTTAGTTCCAACCTCTAGCTGCATGATGAGTTGTCTTACTGGAAATTATCATATTTCAGTTTTCTTCTTGAAAATAGATCCTGTCCAACTTTATCTGTTTTCTGTTAATCTCTGGATTACTTCTGACCCTTGTTTTTTGTTATTCTGTTTATCCATTTACCCTTAGTCTGACTTTTTACTTTCTCTCCAATAGTCCTTCCAAAGCCCCCCAGGCTCTCTGTTCCTGCCCCTTTTATTCCACTTTTATTTTCCCTGACCCTGTTTCAGAGTGGCTGTTTTGACACCTGTCTCCAATTCTGGCCCTCTAGAGTACTCAGTTAAATCTCCTGCTCCCCCCTTGGTTCTTTCTATTGTTCCCCTTGATGTCCCATGACTGCCCAAGGCACCACTTGCCTGGTCATAAGACTTTACTATAATAAGTTATCTTGCAGTCTGCAAAACTTTATTTCTCTAAGCTTACTCCATATCTCCCCTGAAAGCTTGTTCACTCAAGTATTCTTGAGGTTTTCTTCATTAGTAATCTTTGCCATTACTTAGTTAAACCTCAGATCCTCCAAACCACCTCTGACTTCTGATCTCTGTTTACAAAGATATGAACTAGAGTCATTGATCTACAACTACTCCAGTATCATTACATCTTTGTCCTGCTTTCCCTCCACCTTCTCCTGAACCTCTGCCCCCAGTTCTGCCACCTCTCCTGTCACTTCTTCCTCTTTCCCATCCTCTGGCCCACTTTTCATATTCTCTCTGCTTATGGTCCACATGGGATCCAGTATATCAACCAACCATGCTAGCAGCTGGTTCTCCCACCTCATCTCTCATACCACTCTCCTGCCCATCTCCTGTATGACCACTGCCAACAGGCAACAGCCCTCTGCCACCTGCTCAGCATCCCTCTCTGCCCCCTTTAAACTTATTCCCTGCTTAGGCTGCTTCTCCTTTGCATCCCTCTGTCATCACTTTCACACCAGCTTCTTCTTTCCTGGGTGCTCACACCTCACCTCTGGCATACTGGTGCCTTCTCCACCCTCTGCTTCCCTTTGTCACTACTAGATCCTGCCTGGGCCTGTACTTGTGTCATCTATTGCTCTTGAATTACCCTGTTCTAATATGAATGATATACAGACTTATCTTTTTCTAGGCAGCCTCCTCTGCCACCTGCCTGATCCTCTCTGCCTCTTTAGCTTGCCTTTAGGCAGCCTCCTCTGCTACCCTCCAGGTCTCTTCTGCCCTTCTTCACTCTGCCTCCTTTTTTACCTTCCTATATCTCTTGCACTCAGCATATTTGGCATTAGCCAATGCTTTATTGTTATTGGTGCACTCCATAATACACTCCTCAGGCCATGTCATAATGTTTTTGAATGCAGACATGTTGTTGCAATGAAGAAAGAAAAGTTACCAGCAAAGTACCCATTTTTATTTGTGGCTAACTGAAAACTCCAATTATCCACCTGTTGTGTTAAAACCTTCTATTGAGTACAGATATACTATTAAAACTTATATCAAGTATGGATATACTGTTGAAACTTATACTTATTGCAGACTACTGATAGACTTTCTATTATTATCTGCTTTATGAATAAAACCCTTAAGGCTAGAGAATGAAGGTTAGGTTCTAGTGCCTTAGTGGTGCATGAACCTAAGGGAAGGTTGTACTTCAGAGACTCTGAAGATGTCCAGAGGCATTCAAAAGGATTCAGGAAGCATTTCATTGGTCAAATGGGACTTGACTTTACCTTATGTGGTATGCTCTTGCACTTTCTGGTGTTCCAATTTACAAAGGTGTTAAAGGTATTATAGTTCGATTTTTCAAAAACTTTTGATCACATGACTTTATCTTATCTTCTCATGTGGTTATCTAATCTTTTATCTTATCAGGTCACATGACAGGTCACATGACAGGTCTAGACCCAGGGCATAGGATTAGCCTC
>JBBPKN010001121.1:0-21105 GCA_038089275.1 Pulveroboletus cf. rosaemariae | reverse complement strand
CAGAATGGGGCAGAGTGGAAGCAGAAGCCCAGGGGAGTGTATAACACTGAGGGATAGAAAGCATACATGTGTAGCTGGGAAAGACTGAAATGGTGATGAAGGGCCAGAGTTGCCTGGAGGGAAATCAGAGAGCTGGAGTGGCTTACTAGATGTGAAGACCAATTGTAAGCTGGGTTGGAATGGGGTTGGAATTCAGGTTGAAGGTCCAGGATATGACAATTTTTATCCTTATTTTGCCTAAGCTTTTGAACTTATTTTAATACTCTGGATTACTCCAAAGTACCTTTAGGGCTAAATAATATTCTTGAAGAAATTATAAAATTCTTGAAGAAATTGTAAGGTTCTATCTTTATAACTAGGCTTGATTTTCCTTGTTTTGCCTATCTTCTATGTCAAGTGTCAAGATCACTCTCCTTTTTATAATCAATTTCTTTATAAATTGAAATACCACAAAATGCAAGGGCATATTATATAAGGTGAAGCTAAGTTTTACTTAACCAATATAACTCTATTTGATCTTTTTTGGAAATCTCTAGAGTTTATGCCCAGGTTATGAGTTTTAACAATATCTAATGCAATAATATCTTATATCTTATATTTATTTTTCTTTTAAATATCTATTTTATGTCTTGTGGCAAATTATTTATTTAAGTCTTTTTTTTTACTATTGTAATTTCACATTCAAATGCAGATATCTACAATTAGTCAAATAGTTAAATCTTTTTTCTTTGTTAAATACAATATTCTTAACTACTTATGAAAATATGGCCAATAGATATTCTTGTTAAATTTGCATTGTATCATGGTATTCAATTATATAATTACATTACTTAGTTTATTACTCTGCTTTATCTTATATCTCAGTGCACTACTCTGTAACTGAGATAAGACACTTATTATGACTTTAAGCTTTAAATGCTAGTAAAATATTGAATAAAGAAAAGAAATACTAAAAAAAGATTCAAGTAACTAATTTCAGACCAGAGATAAGCAAAAAAAAGGACTTGTAAGACATATAAAACTCAAGTAAGACCATATAAAAAGAGCTAAAGTCAAGAAAAGGCTATATATAGTGACTCAAAAAATTGATCCAATATTCAGCATTTTTTCAATGTTTATAGAATAATTCCACAACAAGAACAAATAAAGCTAAAGTGTAAGTTGATGACTCATAGTAGTTGATTAGGGCTACATTACAATACCTGAACTATACAATTCTGATCACAATTGATTAAGATATGGATAATTTAAAATAGAAACTCATTGGATTAATTATTTTGCTATATAACAGAAATGCATAAACAGCCTAATGGCAATGCACATAGCTTATTAGGCAGTGTTTAATAGCCAAAGGGCAGTGCATTCAGTGCTATATAACCACATTCAATGCCTTTATATCTCTATAATTTACTATATATTCTATTTTCTCTATTCAAAAAGAAAATTATTCTTTCTTTGGCTTTTTATGGCTATTTTACTCACTTTATTGCCCAGCAAACTGGTCTTGACAAGTCTACTATCATCAGAACTCTTCATAATATCCTTTTTAATTACCCTTCTGGTTATCTTTTTAAGCTTTCCTTTATAGACCAATATTCTATTTGCTTACAAATTAGAACTGTTGTAGTTTACTTTTTCAATTTTTGATCACATGACCTTATCTTATCTAGACATGTGATGGGTCACATGATAGGTCTAGACCCAGGCATAAAGTTAGTCTCATGTTTTTAGCCTGCTTTTTATTTCCATTCTTCTATGCTTCTTTTTTATTTTAGAAGCCCCACTTCTTTTTGGCCATTGGCTATTCTCATGGGTGCTTCTTTTCCATTTGATGGTACCTCAGGGTCTGTGGGATAATTCCCATCAGGGTCCTGGTCTGTGCACTCTGCTATAGCATATAAATACTATAGCTTTATTGTCTCAAGATCCCAGTCTTGAGCACTTGTATTATCTGGTATAGTGTTCACTTATTTACTCTGCTTTACTCTTATGATACTGACACTGTAAGCCCTTGATTAGGATTAGAATGTTTGCCTGTATACCATTCAGCAAAATACCATTGTAATACTTGCTCAAAACTATTTACTAGTTAAGGGCACAAAATGCAGAAAATCATTATATGAAGAAAGAATATACTTGGGGGCATGAGGAGTAGCTGAAGAACTTTATTTTTGAGGCAGTACTAGGTTTTGAGGATGATGAATTTGGACATTAGTCATTCAAAGGAGATTTAATGACTTCAACAGACAAACAAGAAAAGATTTTGTAGAGAAGAGAGGAAAAGATAGAAAAATCACCACAACAGAAAGACTATGTTCTCTCAGACCCTCTGCATCTCTAAAGAAAGTTTCATGAGTTCCACAGACAATAGCCCAACCTATTGAACTTTGACCTCTATATCTTATCAAGTGCAAAACAAGAGTTAATTAAGTTAGATTCAACTCTATTGGTACAAGAACAGTTTAACCAACCACCCCAGCTCCAATATGACTCAGTCCCCTTCCAGCACCAGCTCCACTACCAGCAATCAACCCATACTTCAAGTGGGACCAATATAAGTGGGGGTTCTAAAGATACAATAAACAGCTTGGTTGAAAATTTTATGCAGATGGGTAGATTGAAGAAGATAGCTGATCTGGGTAAATGGAACAGAGATAGGAAGAGATGGAGGAGATGGTTTGCTTTACTGTCTGTGTGAACAGCAGAGCAGAAGTGGGACAACAATAGACAGATTACAGCTGCCATTTTATCAAGGTTGAATGGCAAGGCAGAAGAATTTATGCAGATTATGCTGGAGAAGTATGTGGATGCAGAATCAGAGTACAGATTGGCCAGAAATGGATCAAGGGAAGTTTTAGGGGTCAATGCTTTGTTATACACTGACACTACTTAGCTAAGGATTATTTTTTATTTTTACTCTAAGCTAAGTCCTCTTTCCTATTTAGATCTCTTTAGCCTCTTTTGCTTCTTTTATCTTATCTTATCTTATCTTCTTCTATCTTATTATGGTTCTATGCCATGTGTTCTGGTCTAGGCCTAGATCTTTCATTTTATTATAGTATAGTCTTTTATAATGTCATGGCCTAGTCCTCTGATATCATATCTCATTGCTGTCTTGCTTTCTTTTTACTTTTTACTCCTTATCTGCCATTGGTTTCTATTTAGTTTTTCTTTGCTCTATTTCCTTATTCAGCTTTGTTCTCTATATACTAGCTATCTCATGTACTTCTCATGGCCTGGTCCATGTATAGTAGATAGCAATATATAAGAAAGGGCAAGGACATAGACTGGTTCTCCAGTCTAGAGCACTTGTTTTCTTGTTCTTTTGTTTCCTTGTTCTCTTGTGCCTGCTAGACTACCACTCCTTTGTTTCCTTTAGTATGGGCACCCTTCAAGGTTGTTCCCTCTTGGTTTAGTCAGGACCCATAACATACTTGGCCTGATTTTGCAGGTATCACAGTGAAGCTATGAAATTACTTTTACATAGACAAGTTGGCCCATAAGGCAATGAAGAAGCTGGAAGGACTCTGGCAGGGAAACTCAATAGATGAGTACCTGCAGGAATTTGAGGTATTGAGAAAGGATGTGGACATTGGTTTGGACCATGCAGTCAAGCTAATGAGAACACAGGTGCATTACAGAATATACCAACAGGCCTATATGCAGGGAATCAAGAAGGATTATATTCTTCTAGTGGACCAGTTTAGAACAATTGGCTGAGCATTTGAGCAGATGGCCATTGAAAGGGTGGTACCCAGGTTCACTCTGTGATTTAACCCCCCACATGATTCTCCCCCTCCTATATTCAATCCTCATTTTACCCCTTATCTCTCTCCTTAATTTACCACTACTGGAACATAGCCAGATTGTGGTGCTTCAATGGAAATTGACTAACAGGCAGCAGTGCAGATACAAACATGCTACAAGTGCAGAAAGCCAGGGCACTTGGAAAGAGATTATTGAGGTCAATTCAACCCCATGGTCTTAAGGCTCTCAAACAATTTTGGGAAAGGTCCCCAGAGATCTAATTCTCAAACTCAACAACAAGTACTGGCTGCATCAACTTAGTATATGCAGCCTATTCAATTCTTCAATTTTGGGCCTCCTGACCAAAATGGTTGGTGCAAGGCAGAACTGGTTAGCATTGGGCCAGTCTATAATATGGCCAATGCACAATGTTTTCAGAAGATACTGGCAGTATCTTGGGGATCCATGGAGAAGGCTAGTATTATAGTTCGCTTTTTCAATTTCTGATCACATGATCTTATCTTATCTTTACACGTGGTTATCTAATCTTTTATCTTATCAGGTCATGTGACGAGTCACATGACAGGTCTAGACTCAGGGCATAGGGTTAGCCTCATGTCTTCTGACCACATTTCATTTCTGTCTTCTTCCATTTCAGAAGCACTTTTTCCTTTCAGCTGATTGGCTATTCTCACGGTGTCTTCTCTTCCATTTGATGGTGCCTCAGGGTCTGTGGGAATTCTCCCATCAGGGTCTTGGTCTGTGTGCTGTTCTGTACTGTATAAATACTGTAGCCTTAGCATGTCTCAAGCCCCAGTCTTGAGCACTTGTATCTTTACTGCAGGTGGCCTCACTAGTGGCTCCTTTTCCTATATCATTCTTGCCTTACCCTTGATTGGGTTTGTTTCTCTCATCGCACATTGTTCGATATCGAGATTGTAACAGCTAGAGCCTATTTCCAAGATGTTTTTGAATCAGAGCAGAAATAAAAAAAGGCTCAGGGAAAAGCCTAAGGGAGTCAGCAAGGCTAGTGGCCCAGCTTCTAGTATGTAAACAATCTTCATTTCTATTGCAATTTTGTCCTACTACTATGAAATAGAAAAAAGTTTCCAACTCTGTAATGGTGTCTTGATCAAGCATGGCCCCAGACATAGGGTGCTTGATTCTATCAGAAGAAACTACTAATGGACATTTATTTGCAATAGGAAGCAAAGAGCATAAAGATCTAGCCAAGTTATTTAACAGAAAAGAAAGAGATGAACTAGATGTAAGTATAAAGATAGATGGGAAAGTCAGGGAAAAAAATGGTTGAAAATGGAGTCTTGTGGACTAACTTTTGCAATAGTGGATTCTGGAACATCAGTAATGTTCATTGATTAAGATTTCATTTGAAAACATGAACTATATGAGAAAGATATGCCTTATCCACTAACAGTATACAATGCTAATGGGACAGAAGATAACATTGGAAAGATTGCTAACTATGTTGTTATCTATATCACTATAAAAGGAAAAGATAAACATTGGCATTGAGAAAGGATCAATGCTTATGTCTTCAAATTAGAAACTCTGGATCTATTAATTGGATATGATTGGTTTAAGCATCACAATCCAGAAATTGATTGGGTAAAAAAGACTATTGATTTTCTCAGATGTTCTTCAGATTGTGAAACTCATTTATTATCAAGATAAGTAATAGAGAAAGAGAGTTTGTAGCTTAAAAAGGAATTGCCAAAAGAGTTATGGGAATTTTTACCAGTTTTTTACCAGCACAAATCAGAGCACATGCCAACAAGAAAATCTTGGGATCACACAGTGGAGTTAAAAGAAAACTTTATACCAAAAAAAGAATGAATCATTCCTCTCTTAAATGAAGAAATAAAAGAGATAAGAGAATCTGTGGACAAGGAAATGAAGAAAGGATATATCTGATCTTCAAAATTACCCCAAACTTCTCCTGTTTTCTTTATTAGCAAAAAAGATGGTGGAAAAAGAATGATAATTGATTACAGGTACCTAAATAAGTATACCATTAAAAAAAATTATCCTCTTTCCCTGATTTCAACACTAATTAATAGATTAAATGATATGAATATATTTACCACACTAGATTTACAATTGGGATACAATAACATCTGCATGAAAGAAGGAGATGAATGAAAAGGGGCTTTTACCACCCCTATAGAAGCTTTCAAACCATTGATAATGTATTTCAGAATGTGTAACTCACCTAGCACATTTCAGGCCATGGTTAATGACATTTTCCATGATATATGGGAACATGTAGTCATCTACATTGGTAACATTATAATTTTCACAAAAGGCAAAAAACATGGAAAACACCTTTAAATTATGGCAGAAGTTTTAGGTTATCTTAGAGATCACAACCTCTTTTTCAAACCCTCCAAGTGTCACTTCACTCAAGATAAAGTTGATTATTTGGGCATGGTTGTATCTAAAAAGGGGGTATAGATACAATTTATGAAAATCAGAGTAGTTAGAAATTGGCCAATTTCACATACTATTAAGCAAGTGCAAGCCTTTTTAGAACTTGCAAATTATTATCATCACTTTGTACCTTATTTCACCAATATTACCCACCCCCTCAATTCTCTTACTCACAAAGATGTTAAGTTTGAATGGACATCAGCTTGCATAATAGCTTTTATTCATTTGAAAAATATCCTTATCTTCAAACTGCTCCTCTGTTATCCCAACTCCATCAAACTGGTTTGCATTGAAATGGATGCATTAGATGTTGCTATTGGTGCTGTTCTCTTGTATTAACAAGATGATGGTCTCTGGTAATCTGCAGCATATATTTCTTATTCCTTGAACACTGCAGAATTAAACTATTCAATTTATAACAAGGAACTTCTCACTGTCATTCATGTACTTTGTAACTGGCAACATTATTTAATTGGGTGCAACCATTTCAAGATCTGGACAGATTACAAAAATCTGGAATATTGAAAATGCCTGCAAGATCTGTTCCCTTGACAGGCAAGGTGGCAGGCCATATTGGCTAAATTTAATTTCAAAATGATTTATAAACCAGATTTTACAAATGGACAGGTAAATGCTCTTTCCAGGTGACAAGACCATTTTGATGTCAAACTGGAATCAAACAAACAGACAATTATGCTCCCTTCTTCTGTTTTTTAACAAGCAGTTTCTTTTTCATCATCCTTTTTCACTCAAGTTCAAGCAGCATCAGTGGATCTATATCTTTTCCCACACTGGTGTTATAGTTTAGAACACAAGGTTTATTTAAATCAGAACAAGCAAATTTTTGTACCAAAAGAATTATGCATTTCAGCTTTAAATCTATTTCATTCTTCTTCTTTGGGTAATTACTCAGGACAAGATTGCACCAGATATCTTTTAGCTTGATTTTATTATTGGCCAGATCTCCATGATAACATTGTATCCTTTGTTTCACATTGTTCTTCATATGCAATATCTAAGGGATCTGAAACTATTCTTTCTGTATATCCCCTTCCTACAGCCTCAGCTTTATGGGAAGATATTTCAGTGGACTTTATCACAGGAATCCCTGTTTCAAAAGGATTTGATGCTATTATGATAGTAGTGGACCATTTTTCTAAAGAAGTTGTCTTTATTCCATGCCATTCTTTTATTTCTTTTCTTTATACCACAGAACTCTTTAGAGATCATGTTTGGTCTAGACATGGTCTTTCTTCAAGGAATTAACAGAAGCATTAGAAGAAACTAAAAACAGAATGAAAAAATGGAACACACAATTAGTGCCTGAATATTAAAAGGGTCAATTAGTTCTGCTTTCTACAAAGAATCTGATGCTTTCCTACCCTTTCAAGAAGTTGTCCAAGAAGTGGATTGGCCTATTTGAGATCACAGAAGTAATTCCTCATGCTGTTAGGCTCAAGTTACCATTTACAATGCACATTCATCCCACAGTCAATATTTTGCACATTAAACCATATTTACCATTACTTTATGGGCAGGACATCCTCACACCAGATTCTATAGTTATTACAGAGGAAGATCACAAAGAATATGAAGTCAACCATATTGTTAATTCTCATGTTCAGAAAGGGAAGCTAGAATATCTGATTCATTGGACTGGATACAGCAAGAATGATTGTATCTGGCAAACAAAGGATGATTTAGCAAACTCTTCTAGTCTGGTTGAAGAATTTCATAAGCTATATTCCTTTGCTTCTTGCCATCTTTTTCTTCTTCCCACTGTTAAATTTCAGTCACTCTTTTAACCCTATGAAAACTTCACCACTGCTGTACCATTATATGAGTCTCATTTTGTATTCAAGATTTAAAAAGGGGGTAGTGTTATAATTTGCTTTTTCAATTTTTAATTACATGACCTTATCTTATCTTTGCCACATGGTTATCTAATCTTTTATCTTATCTAGGCATGTGATAGGTCACATAACAAGTCTAGATCCAGGGCATAGGGTTAGCCTCATGTCTTCAGCCTGCTTTTCATTTCCATTCTTCTATGCTTTTTTTTTCATTTTAGAAGCTCCACTTCTTTTTAGCCATTGGCTATTCTCATGGGTGCTTCTTTTCCATTTGATGGTACCTCAGGGTCTGTGGGATAATTCCCATCAGGGTCCTGGTCTGTGCACTCTGCTGTAGCATATAAATACTGTAGCTTTATTGTTTTAAGATCCTAGTTTTGAGCACTTGTATTATCTAGTACAGTGTTCACTCATTTACTCTGCTTTACTCTTATGATACTGACACTGTAAGCCCTTGATTAGGTTAAGAACATTTGCCTATACACCATCCAGCAAAATACCATCATAACAAGAACTAGTAGGGTTGCCAATGCTATTCAGGCTATCAACAATATCAATACCATTATTTTCCATTCAATTACCTCTCAAACTATTAGGAATATTCTCAAGAAACATTCATTCAAGGCTGTAATAAAGAAGAAAAAGCCCTTGCTTAGTACAAGGCATAAATAAAGAAGATTGGCCTTTGCTCTAAAGTACAAAGAGTGGACTGTAAAGAATTAAAAGAGGGTAGTTTGGTCAGATGAAATGCAGTGGATCTGGAAAGAGGAGGAAAAGAGATTAATTTAGAGAGAGATGCAAGAAACAGTTAAGCATAGAGGTGGAAATATCATAATATGGGGATATATGGAATGAAATAAAGTAGGGCATCTTGCAGAGGTTGAGAAAAGAATGAATACTGATCAGTATGTGTTTATTTTGGAGGACCACATGTTATCTAGCCTAAAGGAAAGTGAAATTCCTAAAAAAAAAGGTAAATTTTTAGCAGAACAATGACTTAAAACATACTTTAAAAAAGGCTCAGAAATAGATAGAAGACAACAATGTCTCTTTTTTTGGACTGGCCTGCACAGTCTTTAGTTATCAGTTCTATTTAACATCAATGGGTTTATCTTAAAAAGGAGCTGGCCAAGTATAAAAGAACATTAAAAGAAATTAGAGAGAATAAAGAAAATGTGGAATAATATTCCATCAGAGATATGTCAGAACTTGATTGAAAGTATGTCCAGAAGGTTGAAAGCAATGATCAAGGTCAAGGGAGGCCATACAAAGTACTAAAATATATAGTTTATGCATTTCTGTTACATAGCAAAATAATTGATCCAATTAGTTCCTGTTTTAAATTATTTATATTTCAATCAATTGTAATCAGAATTGTGTAATTCAGATATTGTAATGTAGCCCTGATTAATTACTATTAGTCATTAACTTACACTTTAGCTTTATTTGTTCTTGTTGTGGAATTATTCTATAAATATTAAAAAGATGCTGAATATTGGGTTAATTTTTTGAGTTACTATTGTTAAAACTTTCCATCCCACTAAAATGGACTGTTAAAATCTATACCAAGATGAGTATACTTTTAACCAGTTCCTCTTTTTTAAATGAAACCCTTAACACTGGAGAAAGATCAGAACTCCAGAGTGCTCTGGAGAGTTCTGGGGAAATCTAGGAAGGGTTTCAATGGTCAAACAGGACTTGGCTTCACCTTATGTGGTGCACCCTTGCACTTCTTCATTGTCCTGATTTACATAGATGTCAGGGTGGGTAATAAGGCTGTCTCTATGCTCAACAGGAGAGACAGGCAGGACAAGGAGAGTCAAGCCTAGTCATGGGGGTGAGGCTTTACAACTCCTTCAAGGATATTGCATAGCCTCAGAGATACTCTGGAGTAACCTGGAGGATCAGAGTGAGCCCAAGGCTCAAGCAGAGTGAGAACAATGACAAGAGGGTTTTCTGGTGTTTTTGTCAATATTCATACTGAGGTACAAGATACAGAACTACAGTACTTATACCTCAGAGAGGCAGAGCTATCTAAAAGTGTAACAAAATAAGACAGGTGCAAACTCAGAAGCAAAGCAGATGTCTAGATATCTAGGAAATAAATGGAGATGTCAGGAAGACAATGTCCAGTTATGTCAGACTGAAACTGAAGGGTAACAGGATGAAACAGGGGAAAGCAAGGAACAGGAACAGAACAGAAATAGCAACAATGATGGTAATGGTAACTGACTGGAAACAGTAACAGAGTTATATCAGGATGGTCTGGAGATGACAAAGGGGAACTAGGGTAGTACTTAACTGGAGCAGAGATAAACTGGAAGCAGAATGGGCAGAGTGGGAGCAGAAGTCTGGGGAAGCATATAATGCTGAGGGGCAGAAAATGTACATGCATAGCTGGGGAAGACTGGAATGGTGACAGAGGGCCAGAGTTGCCTGGAGGGGAGTCAGAGGGCTAAAGCAGCTTACTAGGTGCGAAGACCAATTGTAAGCCAGATTAGAATGGGGTTGGAATTCAGATTGGAGGTCCAGGATATGATAGTATCCTCCCTTTAGGCCTGAATCCTTGAAGGCCATTGGCCTGGGGTGTGGAGGATACAGACATGTGATCTGTGATAGTGTGGTAATGGGCACATGATCACACACTTTGGTAACATCAGGGATAGAATGGAGGATTGTGGAGGCAACAAGCATGTGACCTTGTTTAGTTACAATGGGGTGGAAGAGTGGAGTTTCTCGGCTCACTCATGAATAAAAACAGGAACTTCACAGTAGCTCATTCTTCCTTTATTACAACAACATGGCCTTCTTCAACAATCTCATGGCTTGGGCTGATAAACATCTTGCAGAGTGCACCAACAATGACGAGGCATTGAGCGACACCAAATATGCCAAGTACAAGAGGCATGCAAAGGTAAGGAAGAAGGAGGAATGGAGAAGGGCAGAAGAGGCCCAGAAAACAGCAGAGGAGGCCCAGAGGGCCCAGAGGATGGCAGAGGCCACTGCCCAAGAAAAGATGAGTACCATGGTTGTTATCCTGTGAGTAGCACCACTGATAATCAACAGGTGGCACAAGTGCAGGCCCAAGTAAGGCCCAGCAATGACAAAGAGAAACAGCAGGCAGAGGAGGCACCAGCATGCCAAAGATGTGCAGATAGAGAGATGGAGTGCAAGGTGGGCATGGGGAAGTCCACATTGTGCTTGGCCTGTCAAGAGGCCAAGGCAAGATGTAAATGCCCTGGGGAGGAGAAGCTGATGCAAAAGTGGCATCAGAGAGATGCAGAGGAGGAGTGGCCAGAAAAGAGGGCTTGCTCAGAGGGAGCAGAGGGTGGTGCTGAGCAGGTGGCAGAGGGCTATTACCTGCTGGCAGCAACCATATGGGAGGTAGAGGACTGGATGGTGCAGGAGATGAGAAGGGAGAACCAGCTGCTAGTGTAGCTGGTCAATATCCTCAATCCTGCATGAAAGGTGAGTGGAGAGGATGCAGAGAGTGGGCCAGAGGATGGCAAAGAGGAAGAGGTGGCAGGAGAGGTAGTGGAGCTTGGGACAGGGATCCAGGAGGGGGTGGAAAGGGATGAAGATGAAGACATAATGGTACTAGAGTAGTGTAGTAACTACTCCAGTTGTCTTCATAACAGAGGTTAGGGTTTGGGAATGACCTGGGGAGCTGGAAATAAGGATACAAAAAGGGGTTAATGACTTCTGAAGTGAAGGCTTCAAGCCTTGAGTGAACAAGTTTGGAGAACATGCAGAATAAGTCCAAAAAGTAAGGTTTCTGCAAATTGTAATAACCTGTCAAAATGAAATCTCATAACCAGGTAAGGGGTACCTTGGGCAGTCATGGGGCAATAAGGAGAACAAATGGACAGCCAAGAATGGATGGAAGAAATAGCCAAATTTCCCAAAGAGGTGAGATTAAAACCCAATGTCAGAAACAGTTGCTTCTGCCATAAGAACAGGGAACTAAAAAAAATGAAGGAGGTAGAAGCAGAGAGTTTTGGGGCTTCAGAATAACTTCTGGAGAGAAGGTCAGAAATTAGACTAGAGTCTGATAGTCAAATGATGATCAAAACAAATGTTGGAAGGGTCAGGTCTAGGGCAAAGTTGAGGGAGGTTCATTTATTTCCAAAGGGAACTAAAACATGATAATCAAGGGTGAATGGATTCTGTACTCAGTTAGAGTTGGGGTTAGTGTGGAGTTGGCTCAAGAAAGATAAGTTCCCAAGGAAAAAGTTGGCACTCATTTTCCTGCTTTATTATGGCTGAATTTCCAGATCTTTACTTCTGGTCAGATAACCAGCTCACTCTCCATCCCAATGATGGGATGGCCCTTATAATGGCCAAGAATCAGGAAAGGAGGAGGTGCAGAGTCAAGGCATACAAGGCTGGTGCCTCAACAGGAATAGGGGGAGTAAACAACAGCCAAAAGAATAGGGGCGGAGTACAGGTTGGAATGGCAGAAGGAGTCCAGAACCTCACTACTCTTAATGAGGCAGCTCAAGGAGTTGGTATAACAGGTGATGGATTGGTTGCCAACACAATCTGTGAGGTTGGTGATCTAATTCATCAGGACTTAAGGAAGCAGAACAGGTTCCTTCATGACCTAGTCAAGATCCAGACAGAGGAGGGCCACCAGAAGGGATATCTCAGGGCAGAGTCTGGCATTCATGTAAGCAATCATGATGCTCAGTGGGAGGGATGCAGAGGTTGAAGGGCCAGAGAGGGAATAAGGGTTTTTGTGGTCAAACTCAGAGCTGGAACAGAGCCAGAGGATATCATGGTGGGGGCCAGAGAAGACCCAGAGGAGTGGATGTTCTGCTAAGAGTTGCTCACTGGCCTCGCCTCCTATATACAACCAATGTCTGTATACTGATTGAATTGCACATCATCTATGTGTGCTACTCAAAGAAGGGCCAGAGATGACCAGAGACAATCAGGAATGGGTACAGTTGACATAGATAGAAGTCAGCACTACACTAGTGGTAAAGGTGGGCAGAGGGGGCAATGGGCACAGAGCACATCTGGTCATTGCACAAAGGTAGACAGTTGACCAGGTGACCTGGGTACTGTGGCAGAAGAGACTGGAGAGGAACCAGAGAGGCAAGTGGAAACAAAGGGAAGGGCAAGAGTGCAGGAAGACTAGATTGCTAGGTACAAGCAGCAGTTCCCAGTGTGGTTACTAGATGCTATCCCCACCACAAGATCAATGTCCCATTGTCAACTAGGGGACAGAAAGGAAAGGTGCCAGGGATAGCACAAGGCACAAAATGGAAAGAGTCTGAAAGGATCCAGAAAGACAGGAGGGAGGCTGGAAGGAAAAGCCCACCAAAGGATGGATGCAAGAACAGGAAGGTCCCAGGGGATGTAGGAAAAGCAGAAAGATTCCCAAAGGAGAAGGAGAACCCAGGGAAAATGAAAGGACAAGTCCTGGATGACAGGTCAGAAGGAACAGAAACAGAAAGCAAAGAGGAATGGAGCCATCAGAACAAGGCCAGAAGAACAAGGAATTCCCAAGGCAAATAACAGAGGGGTTTCAAAGGGTTCCAAAGAAAGGGGCAGCATTCCCAGGAGATGCAGAAGAGCAGAAGGTCTACCAGGAAAAGAATACCCAGGGAAAACAAAAAGACAGGGCCTGAGACAACATGCAGAAAAAAAAAAGGAAAATACCTGTGAGCAGAATGGAGTTATCAGGAACCATGTCTGAAGAGCAAGGATTTCCTGGGCAAGAGACAGAGAGGTTCAGAGATAATTCCACCAAACAGGTCTCTCATAAGGGGACAAAGGGTGCCAACAGCACAGGGTTATAGGAAGGTGGTGCATAAAACAAATGTAGCACCATACAGAAGAAATCCAAGCAGAGAACCATAGTGAACTAAAACAACACTTCACCAACCACAAGCAGGGAAAGAAGGGATAATTGCAGCACAGTCATGATGAAAGTGTGAACCATCCAGGGAGGTGGAAATGAACAGATATGCCCAGAGGGGGCAAGAGACTTTTGACATGTGAGATGAAATGTGGAAGGTGCAGTGAAGTGCAGAGGAAGAGGGGTGGTGCTTCTGAAGCCTGGTTGGTCAGCAAGGTGGGTATACCATAGCTGCGAGGATAAGAAAACAGGTGGCCAAGGTGCCACAGCAACAAAGAACAACAGTTTAATGCCACAAGTTTAGAGAGGGTTGGAGGTGGACAGAGGTCTTCCTGGTAGGTGTATCAACAGACAAAACTAGCCTGCTACAGAAGCAGAGTGACACAGCAACAACTGCGCACTTAGATGATGGCATCATAACTACCAGATTATAACAACAAAAGCTATGGTTTGAGATCAGAGTTAGCTGAGACTGAAGTGGTACAGAGCTACAGGGGATGTGTGGGATGCTAGCATGTGTTATCCAGTGAACAGATGAGATACTACTCAATACCCAGGGTCAATAGACCACAGTGGGTGAGTTAGTGGTGTTCTAGAATCAGTGAACACAAACCATCCAGCAGAGGGTAATGCTAGGCATTGACAGAGTGAAGCCAACAGTCTTTGTAGGGTTTGTGGAGGTCCAATAGCTTGAGCAGAAGAGGTGAAATCAAAATAGATGGTGAGGTGTTGAAAAGAGCAGAAGCAGGCAGAAAGGTCAGAGTATTGGGGCTTCCAAATCCAAAATAGGACAAGGTACCCAATGGGGGTTATAATGATCAGAAGTACACAGAAAGATGGTGCCAGAGGTCGGGGAGACAAGGGATACAGGTTTAATAGACTTGTCATGCTCAGAAGATTGAGTCTCAAAAGGCTAGGACTGATGGCCAGAAATGGGTTGCCTAGAAGTAAAGAACCAATGCTAGAGGTTGATGACTGCCTATTGGTAATCCTGGAGTGACTTGTCAAAAAGGGGCCAGGAATGTGGCTAGGGGATGCTTAGACTGTGATGGCTAGATCTAGGCATAAGAAAGTGGTTGAAATAGTCTGGAGTGACAGGAAGTGGTTTTCTGGAGTCAGATGCTGGAGAAGAGCAGGAAAATGGAGAGAGTGGTGCTCATTGGTAGGGAACCATAACCTAAGCTGCATTCGAGGATCCATAAGAGCTGGTAATGCTATCTGATAGTAGGAAATCACAGCTGTTTTGAAGGGCCTGGAGTTGGAAATAGGAGAATGCCAGGGACAGGAGTTAGAAGTTGAATCTAGGCGCATGTGTTTCAAGCAACAGGGCCAGTAACTGACATTGTAGAATCATTGGAGTAACTCAGAGTGACTTGGAATATTGGGGCTGTAAGGGGCTTGTGCCATAAGGACTAGATTAACTTAGGGGTCAAATGCCCAGAAGAATACAAGGTTATAGCAGTGTCATTGGTGTTCATATCCTGACAGCTGACACAAGGGATGGAATGAAGTTCCAGAGATCTCAGAGGGATCACCCATGAGTGTGCCAAGCATGCAGGTGGTTTGGAGTTGAGTATTGAGAGACAGTGGAGGCTGATTCTTATGTGAAGGCAAGAGGAGTGCAAGTGAGAGTATGAATATACTGTTAAAACTTTTCATCCCACTAAAATGGACTATTAAAACCTATACCAAGATGAGTATACTTTTAACCAGTTCCTCTTTTTTAAATGAAACCCTTGATGCTGGAGGAAGATCAGAACTCCGGAGTACTCCAGAGAGTTCTGGGGAAATCTAGGAAGGGTTTCAATGGTCAAACAGGACTTGGCTTCACCTTATGGGGTGTGCTCTTGCACTTCTCCATTGTTCTGATTTACATAAATGTTGGGGTGAATGATAAGACTGTCTCTATGCTCAACAGGAGGAATAGGCAGGACAAGGAGAGTCAAGCCTAGTCATGGGGGTGAGGCTTTACAACTCCTTCAAGGATATTGCATAGCCTTGGAAATACTCCAGAGTAATCTGGAGGGTCAAAGTAAGCCCAAGGCTCAAGCAGAGTGAGAACAATGACAAGAGGGTTTTCTGATGTTTTTGTTGATATTCATACTGAGGTACAAGATACAGAACTACAGTACTTATATCTCAGAAAGGCAAAGCTATCTAGAAGTGTAACAAAATGAGACAGGTGCAAACTTAGAAGCAAAGCAGATATCTAGATATCTAGGAAATGAATGGAGATGTCAGAGAGACAATGTCCAATCATGTCAGACTGAAACTGAAGGGTAACAGAATGAAACAGGGGAAAGCAAGGAACAGGAACAGAACAGGAATAGCAACAATGATGGTAATGGTAACTGACCAGAAATGGTAACAGAGTTATATTGGGACAGTTCAGAGATAACAAAGGGGAACTAGGGTAGTACTTAACTGGAGCAGAGATAGACTGGAAGCAGAATGGGCAGAGTGGGAGCAGAAGTCTGGGGAAGCATATAATGCTGAGGGGCAGGAAGTGTACATGTGTAGCTGGAGAAGACTGGAATGGTAACAGAGGGCCAGAGTTGCCTGGAGGGGAGTCAGAGGGCTGGAGCAGCTTACTAGATGCAAAGACCAATTGTAAGCCAGGTCAGAATGGGGTTGGAATTCAGATTGGAGGTCCAGGATATGACATTTACCATAGCCCTAAATAAATGTTTCTTAAGAATATTTCTGACAGTTTGAGAGATAATTAAATAGAAAATGATGGTGTTGATATTTTTGATAGCCTGGACAGCATTGGCAGTCCTGCCAGTTCTAATTTGTAAGCAAATAGAACATTGGTTTATAAAGGAAAGCTTGAAGAGATAATCAGAAAAGAATATTTGACAATTGGAAAGGATATCATGAAAAGTTCTGATGACAGCAAACTTGCCAAGACCAGTTTGCTGGGCAATAGAGCAAGTAAAATAGCCATGAAAAGCCAAAAAAAGAATATTTTCCTTTTAAGCAGAGAAAATGGAATGCATAGTGAATTATAGAGTTGTAAAAGCATTGAATGTAATTATATAGCACTAAATGCACTGCCCTGTGGCTATTAAACACTGTCTAATAGGCTGTTTGCATTGCCCCAGGCTGTGTACATTACCATTAGGCTATTTATGCATTTCTGTTGTATAGCAAAATAATTGACTTAATGAGTTTCTGTTTTAAATTATCCATATCTCAATCAATTTTGATCAGAATTGTATAATTCAGGTATTGTCATGTAGCCCTGATCAACTACTATTAGTCATTAACTTACACTTTAGCTTTATTTATTCTTGTTGTAGAGTTATTCTATAGACATTGAAAAAGTGCTAAACATTAAATCAATTTTTTGAGTCACTGTACCTCAAAAGCATCCATGACTTCATCTTGAACCTTAGCAGCCCTGCCACAACACAATCTCTTACTTTTTATGCATTCTCTGATGCTAACCATGCAGCTTACTGAATCATGCCCATTTCATTTCTGACTATATACTCATGCTTGATCATAGCATATTCTCTTGATCTGTTAAGAAACAGACTGCAACTGCACTATCCACAGCTAAAGCAGAATACTATTCTGCAGTTCATGCTAAACACAAAATTCCTTAAGTGTATCACCTGCTCACTGAACTTGGTCTAGGGCCAGTAACTCCCACCTCCCTCTATATTAACAATACTGCAGCTATCTGCATCCTTACGACCCCCGACGAGATGTCCACTCACATCCACCATATTCGTGGCTTCAATTTCTGGCTTCGCGACGAAATCAAACACAAGGAATTTTGTCAATTAATGTTGAATCAAGTCTCCTGGATCAATGTGCCTCATCATGTGCACCCGAGCGGAAACACAGCAACCACGCGGGAAATGTGAGCGCAATGGTAGCGCTGCCCATGTCCGGTCGGTGCTGGTCGACAATAAGTCCAAGAATGTAACCTAAAGAATAATGACTCCCACCATGAGATGGACCCCAGGTTGAGACAGATCGTCTACTTGTTGTACCTGACAGGGCAAAGTCATGGCGAGGTTGACATCACCGGAGGAGGGACATACTGAGTTTGTTACTGCCGTATCCGCAGTAAGCCGTCCCCTATGGGAAGTACTTTCGTTTGGATGATAAGGAGTAGTGGTATTGGGAAGCAATTTACGCTGTGACTGTCATCAATTTCTGTATAGAGACCCGAGGTCAAACAAACCCTTCGCTTTCCTGTGGCCGTTCGCTAAAGTTATATGTGAGATGCATTGCACGCGATTGTCAATTAAGGAAGGCTACTCACTGGCTTGCGTTGGCCTGCAGCCATCCTTGAAGGTCCTGCGTTTGCGGTATCAATTATTGCTGATTCTTGGGAAGGAGTTTGGCAATCAGCAGGCTGGGACGAGTTTTCCGAACGTCTGTTGAGCCTCTGCGAGGTATGGTCCCTCTTCTTCTGTAGTAGCCTTTTGAATATCGAGCGGCCCTTGAGTAACTTGTTAATATCACAATTTAAATCTATATATGCCTCTGGAATTCACTGGTTGGGGATCCGGTGATTGATCGGATGAGCCAAATGCTGGAGCCTCATCATCCAGACGAGCAGAGGTGGCCGGCGATGGCGGCTATAGAAATATCAATATGGAGATATGACAAGAGTGAAGTGACCACGAACCTCATCATAGTCAAATTGAACAGCTGGTGCGCTCGATGGCACCTCAAGCTATGCCGTCATGTCAACGCACTTCGAGGAGAAAGTAAACGGAATTGTTACCTCGAGAAAATTATCGCCATCTTCGCCGCGTCCTCTAGACATGGCTGAGCTGGAATTCATAGTATCTTCCTGTCGCGCGTACGCAATGGAGTTAGTGCAACGCTCTCAATGACGGATGACAAAGTCATACCGGGTTTGAGTCGGGCAGTCTGTTGTCTTGGTCATCCGATGCCGAGGGTTGCTCGTCTCGTGCTTCCTCGTGAGTAGATGGCTAATGTATGTTGTGGATGTGGAGTTTATCAAGTGTGCCAGGACTATGAAGGGATGAATACGGACATGGAAAGGACCATATGACTCTGGGAGAATGTCGTCGAGATGACGAATAACAATTCTTCCATCTTCTTGTCCAGTTACAAGGAGCCGACTGTCTGGGGACATGGCAATTGACTGAATTTCTTTTTTATCCTCAATCATAGAGCCAATCCGAGCCAGCGTTAATGTGTCCAGGAACGAGATTGAACGTCGTGCAAAGGTGACGATAAATTTGTCATTGGGAGCTAATGCAATAGAGTAGATATCATTGTCACCATCATAAAGGGTCGGTGACTCCATGAGCTGGGAACCACTGGAGATGTCAAAACACTTGATCTTGTTTCCACGAGACGGGTAAAACATGTGCTTGCCCACCCATGCAAAGGGAGTCTGTGGATATCCAGGGGACATGGAGGTGTCGATGGCGATGAACTGGTTGCCGTCGTGGCTGTCAAAAATCCGGATCTGGCCATGCCGCTCTGCAGTGGCAATGTGGTCGCCACTCGGAGAGAATTTGACTCCAATGACCCAATTGTCGTGTTGGAGCGGGCCAACAAGTCTCTTCCCATTGGTGGTGCTCCAGATATTCGCAGTGTGATTTCCGGCGCCAGTAGCAAACCTAGTTGAATCAGGAGAGACATCAACTGCGCTCACCCATGTTTGCTCTTCCACCTGGATGAACATTTCACGCATCTCTACATCCCACAGGCTTGCCCCGTGTCTATATGCGCCGCACACAACCCACTTGTGGTCCCTCGAGACGGAGATCGCGCGCAATGACATTCCTACTCCATTTCCAACTTCTTGACCATCTGCAATTTGCCATTGTTGAATCCCTTTGTCATCCCCACCCAGAACATGTTTCCCATCTGAGCGGAAAGCGACTGCTCTTATACATTCCAAGCAACCAACTTCAAGGACGACTGTTTGGTCTTACGAGTTGTCAGCATTGTCACACTCACTTGTCGGAGCTGCTACGCACCAGTATTCGACGACGACATCCTCGCTGGTGATACACAACCGTTGCTGTTGAAATGACGAAGAACAAGGTCGTGGCATGCCTGTAAACATGTTCCCTTGTTCTCGTGTGGTTTGTTTATGCAGGCGCTTCGTGTCTTTAGCGCATACAGTAGGTAGACAGGTAACAGGTCAACCCTAGTAACAGGTCACCTCCATAAATACACACCACATCCTCACTATTCCTTATCCTTCTTAGTGTAGAATGTGAGTATATATCTTGTAGATGCTCTGAAAAAAAAACAGTGTGATTTGAACTGGTAGTTATTGTGTGGTGGAGTGATACTTCGAGCAGCAAGCCTATTTTTGCGTCATCTAAGCGATTTTCTTAAACCCTTGCTCATGAATCGGCCTTGAACACCACAGTTTCTCTGGGATGCAAGTTCAGAGCACCTCAGATGGGTTTTCAAAGGCATTCCACAGTTGGTACATAAATGTAGTTTGACTTGGGTGGCTGCAATTGAGCAACACTCGGCCATATGTACAACAAGACCAGAATGGCATGCTGATAACCATAGACTGTGATCAAATGGCTCAACACTCCTCTCACCATGCATACAGACAGCCCACAACAATACCCTTGTTTGATAATACCTTTGCCAGTCTAAATGTATTTTTTTTGAATTTTTAATCTCATGTTATGAGTGACCAATTGGTTAATGTGACGCGACGCGACACAACACATTGCAACATGACATGATGCATTCATTATAACGCGTCGCGTCACATTATTTCATGCCCTGAATCAACCAATATCTCTTATATATATAGCCTAATGTTTGCATGGTCTGCCATATTAAAAGAGTGTATTCAGCCCTTACCATTGTACCATGGTACCCAACATTACAACATGCCAGCTAAGCAAGATTCGGGCTTCTCATGCTAACTCTACAAAACCTCCCAAGGTCTTTACCGAAAGGAGCTTCCCATGAAGCTTACACGAAGTAGAACATTGAGCTTCAAGGGCTTGCCCGTGTGGCACTTGAACAGATCGAGTCTGATTATGCTGCAAAGAAGTTAATGGAGGCAGAAAACGAGCGACTGCGGAAACGACTGTTTGCAAAGGAATCCAATCACCCAAGACGACTTGATGGTGGTTCCGGGGCAAGGCTGATGACCGCAAGTGATAGTCTCAACCTTTTGGCTGAAGTGGAGTGGCGAGGAAGGATGAAGGA
>JBBPKN010001120.1:0-21106 GCA_038089275.1 Pulveroboletus cf. rosaemariae | reverse complement strand
TGTTTATCAAACTTATTGAATCTAGTTTGAAATGAAAGCCTTCCAAGCTCATTATCTTCAAATCCTAGAACTACCTCAAAAATGAAGTCTTTCAACTGTTTCTTGTGCCCCCAAGTATATGCCTTCTTTATAAAATGATTTTCTGCATTGTGAGCCCTTGACTAGTAGATAGTCTTGAGCAAGTGTTATAATTGGTATTGGACAGTGTACAAGGAAATCAATAAACCCTAGTTTAGGGCTTTAGACAATGTTAATATTGGTGTGATGAGATATAAGCAAAAAAGTATATGAGTGAACACTGTACTAGATAATACAAGTGCTCAAGACTGGGGCTTGTGTTATGCTAGGCCCAGGTAGAGACAGGCATAGACCTTGCTATAGGTGAAGAGGATGAAGTGAACCAAAGATAAGCTTCAAGACAAGTGGAAGGTGACAAACAAAGTGTTGTGCCTTAGTGGTAATAGCTACACTCCCAGGGGTGTGTCAAAATCAGATGCTAATGATCCTCTGGATAAGTGCCAGGACACAAACAATGGATTCCAGGTACATAAGTACAAGAAGTAGGGGAGATGCAAGGACTTGTAAGGTAATCACAAGGTAGAAGTAGTGTGAGGAAAGAGAGGACAGGAAGTATGCTACTTTATAGTACAGCTAATAGAGTTGAAGTGGAGACAAAGTGAGTAATCATGCTGACAAATGATGAGTAAGGTATCTGTGTGAAAATGGATGAAAAGAGATGGAATGATTATAAGTCAGCTGATTAAAAGATAGAAGGCCCAGGCAAAGGGCATAACAAGAGAGCACCTGAGGTGCAAGAAGAGCTGAAGCTATGGCAAGAGAAAAGAGAAAAAGAAGAACAAAAAAGGAATCATAATAGCTTAAAACATGCTAAAGCTACAGTATTTATACTATACAGAAAGGTGCATGGACCAAGACCCTGATGGAAATATTCCCACAGACCCTGAGGCACCATCAAAAGGAAAAGAAGATATCATAAGAATAGCCAATGGCTGAAAGGGATCAATGCTTCTAAAATAAAAGAACAGCAGAAATAAAACCCAGGCTGAAGACATGAGGCTAACCCTATGCCCTGGGTCTAGACCTGTCATGTGACCTGTCACATGCCTTGATAAGATAAATGATTAGATAATCACGTGGAAAGATAAGATAAAATCATGTGATTTGAAAAGTGAAAAATGCGGACTATAACAATATCATTCTTGTTCCTATTCCTGTTCCTGTTCCTTGTTTCCTCTCACTTCTTCCTGTCATCATCCAGTTTCATTCTAATATCATTTGATGTTATTTCCCCTGATATCTCCATTTGTATCCAGGTTGCAATGGCACCTGCCTTTATTCAGTAAACAACTTCCTTCATATCTCCCTTTCTTCTTAAATCACTTGTTCTTCAAGATATAAGTACTATATTATGCTAGGCCCAGATAGGGACAGGCATAGACCTTGCTGTAAGAAAAAAGGAGAGGTGAACCAAAAATAAGCCTCAAGATGAGTGGTAGGTGACAAACAAAGTATTGTGCCTCAGTAATATCAGCTACACTCTCAGGAGTATGCTGAAGTCAGATGCTAATGACTCTCAGGTTAAGTGCCTGGACACAAATAGTGGATTCCTAGTACATGGGTACAAGGATAGTGGAGATGTGAGGACTGTGAGGTGATCACAAGGTAGAAGTAGCATGAAAAGAGAGGAGACTAGAAGTACACTACTTTATAGTACAACTAATAGAGTTTGAGCAGAGATTGACTGAGTAATCATGCTGATGAATGATGAGTAAAGTATCTGTGTAAAAACAGATGGAAACAGATGGAATGATTAGGAGTCAGCTGATTAAGAAATAGAAGGCCTGGGAAAAGGGCATAACAAGAGAGCAGTCTGGACAAGGCCAGAGTGTAAGAAAAGTGGAATCTATGAGGGCAAAGGGTATAACAAGAGAGCAGTCTGGGCAAAGCCAGAACACAAGAAGAGTAGAAGCTAAGACAAGTAAAGGAAAAGGAGGAAAAGGAGGAGAAGAAAGGAGGAAATGTAACATACTATAGCCCTGTATCTTATACCTCAGTTCAAATATTAACCTTAACATGATGTTCATGACCCTGCTTGACCCTCTTCCTGCTTTACAACTTGACATCATATTCTCCTTTTAGTCTATCTATTACTTCATCTTTCTGACTACTTTCTAACCCCTCCATAAATTGGGGCCCTAGTACTAGCATAAGGCTACACCACATAAGGTGAAGCCAAGCCCTGCTCATTCTGGAGTACATTATAGCTTTTAACAATTACTATATCCATGTAAAAATGAATGGAAAGTAAAGAAATAATTAAGTTAGCAGATGAAAATTGTACCTGGGCAAAGAATACAACAAAAAAGTGGCCTGGACTGGATCAAGGGCATGAGAAGAGCCAAAACTAAGATAACAAAGGAGAAACAAGAGAGTATCTACAGGTATACAAAGAGCAGAAGCTATAATGGTAATACAAAGGTAAAGAAAAAGAAAGAAAATGTAATATAGGGCAAAAAATACAAGAAAGTAAATGGGGCATAGGATAAAATAAGAAGTATGACTAAATGACCATGCAGTAAAGGAATATAAAAGAAAAGAAAACTCTAGAAATAAAAGAAAAGATCTCAGAAACAGCAGAAATTCAAATAGTACCTTAGCCATAAGATCAAGAAGATCCTATCTAAATCTCTACCATAAATCAAATATCAGATTCCATTATCTGAGATCTTGCTCACTAATCCTATGCTAATTCTTTAGTCTGTTATAAGTTTAGACTAAAACTAAAGAGAATAATCTTGAAAAATGCCCATATTAAAGAAAACAAAAAAATGGCAGCCTAAAGAGCACTAGAGAACAGGAACCAAGGTAACAAGTGCTTTAAACTGGAAAACTAGTCTATGCCCTTGCTTTTTTTTATAAATTGCTACCTACTGTGCATGGACCAGGCCATAAAAAGTATATAAGATAGCTAGTGTATAAAGAACAAAATTAAATAAGAGAATAGAACAAAGAAAAACTAAATAGAAACCAATAGAAAATGGCAATAAGGAGAAAGAATGGTAATAATGAGATATGATATTAAAGGGCTAGACCATAACACTATAGAAGGCTATACTACAATAAGATAAAAGACTAGATCAGGCTAGATCAGTTAGAGACTTAAACTGTTATGCTAGACCCAGGTAGGGACAGGCATAGACCTTGCTGTGGATAAAGAGGATGAAGCAAACCAAAGGTAAGCTTCAAGACAAGTGGAAGGTGACAAACAAAGTGTTGTGCCTTAGAAGTACCAGCTACACTTCCAGGGGTGTGCCGAGATCAGATGCTGATGATCCTCTGAATAAGTGCCAGGACACAAGCAATGGATTCTGAGTACATAGGTACAAGGAGCAGTAGAGATGCGAGGACTGTGAGGTGATTGCAAGGTAAAAGTAGCATGAGGAAAGAGAGAACAGGAAGTACACTACTTTATAGTACAACCAATAGAGTTGGAGTGGAGATAAAGTGAGTAATCATGCTGACAAATAATGAGTAAGGTATCCATGTGGAAATGGATGAAAAGAGATGGAATGATTATGAGTTAGCTGATTAAACAATAGAAGGCCCAGGCAAAGGGCATAACAAGAGAGTGGTCTAAGCTAGGCTAGAATGTGAGAAGAATGGAATCTATTGTGAAAAGTGAACAAGAGAGCACCAAAGGTGTGAGAAGAGTGAAAGCTAGGAAAAGGGAGAGCAAAGAGAGAAGGAAAAGAGGAAAACATAACATAAACTTCAAAAGAGAAAGGCAGCCTTGAAAAGTGCTAACACAAAAGAAGAGTAACCATCAAACAAGAGCTCTAAACTGGATTCTCCAGTTTAAATCCTTGCTCTTATATACTATTAGCTAACTATGCCATGAGGCATATATAAACTAGTTAAATAAAGACATAGGGCATAAGAAAGGGGCTAAAGCGGACCTAAATAGAGAAAGGAAGCTAATATAGGGTAAAGATAAAAGTAACTCCTATCTAAATAGTATCAGTTTGTAACAAGATTAGAATACATGACATAGAATCATAATAAAATAAAAGGAGATAAGATGAGGTAAAGAAGATAAGATAAGATAAAAGAAGCAAAAGGGGATAAAGAGGTTTAAATAGGAAATAATACTTAGCTTAGGGTAAAAATGAAAAATAACCCTTAGCTAAATAGTGCCAATATATAACATAGTCAAGAACTCTGAATAAAAAATTGACCATAGTCTAGAGTTTATCCTTATATGGCATAGAAGTCTCACAATCATATGCTGAATTATGTGACTCTTGTGCTAGCACTGAACAATGCATAATAGTAATATGGTCTAATAAAATAAAAATTAATTTCCTAAAATTAGATTTAAAAAAACAGATATAAAAATAGCCAGATAAAAGATTTAGTAATAGACTAGTCAAAAATACTATTAAGTATAGTAGAGACTTCATGATAATTTAAGGCTATATAACTTGAAAGAGAATTGACAATACTGCCAAAATAAATAGTAAAATAAATGATAATTCTTATTTTCAAATATTAAAGAATAAACTGCTAGTAACCATATAATATTATGGTTTTAATCCATTTAATATAATTTTTTAGCCAAACAATAATCTCAAGTATACTTGCAAAATAATTAGAAAATGGCTGAAATAACAGGATTTTAAAACTATAATATGATCTATAGTCTTCCAATCTTAACTCTATTGAACATTTCTAATAATACCTCAAAAAAAGCTTGCAAAGTATAAATTCCCTTTTATAAATATGAAAATTTTATAAAATGGAATTTAGTTAAAGTAAAAAAAAATACCAGTTAAAAAATATCAGAAATTGATTGAAAGCATGCCTTTAAAAGTTTAAATAGTACTTGAGGTAAAGAAAGGCTATATAAAATACTAGTAATATCTTTTAAATCAAAAGTATAAAAACAGGCTCAATAAATAATTTATTTCATAATGGTCATATCTTGACAGCCTTTGAATAAAATCATATGATATATAGAATATAGTTATAGTCAAGAATTTCTATTACAATTTATCCCACCCAAGTAAAGTATAATTTATTAATTTAATTGCAGTATACTTTATATACCAGATTAAAGCTAAATATTGGGCTAATATTGGAAATTACTATATAATATTCTTCTTTATTCTGGATAAGTTTACCAATATTTATAGCATTAATGTCCATAACATTTAGATTATTTTTAACTCAACAAATAGGAATAAAGCCAGAGATAACAGACTATATTTAAGTCTAAAGTAGCTTTTATTGTTGGTCAATAAAGTAAGAGCATTTGTAGATACTATATAAATATATAGTCTTCTTATATCACTTGCTAATGGTATTAAAGATAATTTTTATCACATTAATTTTTCTTATAATAAAAGAAGCAAAACTAGCTTTATAGTAACTTTTCAGGATTTATCATTAGTAATTCCAGCAGTGACAATGTGAATCTGGAATTTCATGATATATTCAGTATAAAAGTCCAATTTTCCTTATTGTTTAAAATTATTTGCTTGTAAGCCAGCCAATAAATAATATTGCTAATAGTATTCTGTTATCTAATGGTAATAAGTAAATTAGTCCCAAACAAGCAGAATTTTCCAATGGTAACAATAATGCAAGAGATTGATTGTTTCAGGTAAATAGTAGCTCAAAAGAGAATAGAGCATTTTATTATCTATGCTAGTTTATATATATATATTAAACATTACTGCTTTTTATGTAAATGAATCAAATTTATCTTCCCTGCCTCTAGACCTTTATTAAGGGGCCATTTCTGCCATTTACTTAATTTCAACAATTTACTCATATAATTTATCTGTATCTAATTATATTTCAAAATATAAAATACTTACTACTTGAATTTCTTCTGATTAATTTAAGCAAATATATGCGATTATGTAATTACTCTGTCTGTGTACTCTGCAGATTTCCAGAACATTGAATGATGTCTAAAATACAAACAGAAAATTTTATATATATTCAATTTTACATTAACTAACAAAATTCCCAATATTCAACTTTGTTGCATTTACTGTGTACTAATAAGTGTGTGTTTAAACTGCAGGAAACTGCAGGATACTTGTAGTCACTAAGTATTCTAAGATAACTAATGGTCCAATGTAGTTATTAGCTTATGTAAGCTATAGAGCATAGGTAATTGACCAATTCCAACACTTCTCCTCAAGCAGAAATCCTGGCAAGGTTAATGTTGGAATTGGTTGATTACCTATGCTCTATAGCTTACATAAGCTAATAACTACATTGCACTATTAGTTACCATAGAATACTTAGTGACTACAAGTATCCTGCAGTATTCTGCAGTTTCAACAGTTAATGCTTGCTTAAAAAAAAGAGGGAGACAATAAAAGAATGTTGATATCTGAATTAAATCTCAAAGAGTAACTGTGATTCATTCATCAGCAATTTTTTGTGTTCATTGAGCTGCCATTGGCAGCATCAGTGCAGTTGCCTAATTTGGCAAGTTGTGGCTACACTTGATTGCTCTGGATCAACTTTAGTTATCCTTATTGACATGGTGGATTAATGTGCTTCAGACATTATCTGGGATAATTGGAAGGTGATGTGGATGGTTCAGGTATGTGCATCATTGAGCACTTGCACTGTCCATGCTAACTTGACTAATTACTAGCCAGCATCCTCATATTGACTTGTTTTGAGTCAGTGTGTATGTTGCTTGTTGTGCCATTTATCTGCTGTTGATCTTCATCCACTGCAGATCTGTCTCCATCTTTTTCTATCTGCCTCCAGGCTCATCTGGCTTGCTTTGCTTGCCTCCTGGCACTATATCCTGGCTTGGAACATTTGACTGGTGAATACACTCATTTCTGTGGCCCTTCAGACATTCTCTGTTGTGCTGGTAACTTCCTGGTGCATTTAAATCATGTCCTGAGTCATTTGGCTTGTCTTGAGCTTCTCCAGGTGGGTTTCTAGATCTCCCTTACTCTGGATATTTCTTAATGCAACTCAATATATCCCAGCAGTCCTTCAGCCTTATTCTGGCATTCTTCTTACATTCAAATGTTGTTGCTGTAAGCACTTTATCACTCAGCTTGGCCTGGCTACTCCACTTTTCCTCAAGCTCAATGCTTGGGAGTATATCCTTTTGCTGCAAGGCTTTGTTGGGTGGCTTGTGAGGTTTTGAAGCTTGCAACATCTTTAACACTCCTTCAGCTCTCTTCTTGACCCTTTCTACAACCCTCAACTTGCCATCCCTTTTGTCTATGCCTGCTGGCTGGTTAGGTGGCTTTGCAGGTATGTCTGGATGATGTTCATCATTACCTGCCATGTCCACAGGATCAAATGATGGTCTTGGCTTTGCTACCTTACTATCTCCATTTGACCAATTGTGTAACATATACATATATTGTGAGCTCACAATTGCCTTGGTATTTGTGCCAGCTTTTGACTGGCCTTGTGGCCATATATCATGGCTTGATGAATCCATTGTATCAATGCTTGAATACCTGGCTTGCTCCTTAGATTCTGACATCATCTGTATGTGTGCTTTGTCACTTGGCTTAACCTGGTCACTCCACTCCCCTTTAAGCTTGATGCCTGGAGGTGTGTTGTTTTGCTACACAGGCTTGTTAGGTGGTATATGCAGCTTATGGAGGTCTATTGATACATTGTTGTCACCTCATGGAGTATGTTGATTGTCTTCATCAGCTTGTGCTGCAGGCTACTCATATGCAGTCACAGCTACTTTCTTCCCCTTGATTGGCATGCTACAACTTGTCTCTGCACTCTCCTGGCTGTCCTGTGCACTTTAGCATTTCTCTCTGACATTGCCATCACTGTTATAATGCACTTTTTCATTTTTACTCTTTTTGGACTTATCTTCATACTACTGTAGCTCTTCACATTATCACATCACATGATCCTTTCACACCTTCACTTTTCACCTTTTCACATTTCACATCTTCACATGGCACAAGTCTAGAGCAATCCAGACTCTGATGTTATGCCTCATATTTAACTCATGTATTTCTAGGTCACTGCTCCTTTATGGCTATTGGTTGGCTTACTGTACATCACTTTAGGGCCAGCACCATTTACATGGTCTGTGTGCATTATGTAGCAATATATAAGGAGGTTGGCTCAAGCCTGGGTTTTTCCAGTCTTGTGCACTTGAATCTTCCAGTTCTTGTTACTCCTTGGCTCTTATCTTTTTTCTACTCTTGCCTAGTTTAGAGCCACTAGTTTAAAAGCTTTATTTAGGATCAGTATCAGCATACTCCAAGAAGGTTAGGAGTTTAGGTCAACACATCTAGCAGTTGTGTTTCACTTGCACAAGACTACAAACTTGGTCTGTGCAGGAAGGAAGTTTAGGAATCAGGTCACATTAGTTTTATGCCCTACAAAATTGCTTATCCCTGGGGGCATGAGAAAACACTTAGGAATTTGATCAACAAAGCAATACTAGGATTCTCAGGAGATGAAGCAGAAAGAGAAGATTTTCAGAAGAGATTCAATTCTTTTGACAGGCAGATGGCATTGGATTTCCAAGCAACAAAAGCCAGAGATAGAAAGGTAGCAGCTAGTAACAGGCTAAAATTACTTAGGCCCTCCTTAGTGCTAAGGAAACTCAGAGGTCTGCATTCCATCTGCACCTCTCCTCACATTTGTTAATCTTTAGTCAAACATGTCCACACCAAGAGAAGAAGAGAAGGGGTATGAGAGTCAGGTGGAAATCCCAGAGTCCAGCTCATCAATCAAGGAACCAACCTTCAAATTTTCAACCCAGGACCCACTACAGTTGAGCAATCCAGGTTGGTTAGGTACTCACTACCCATTGGCTCCATTATCTCCTTCCAAGCTTAAGAAGATGTCTGAAGAAAAAGGAATGGAAGATCTGTTGAGAGAGTTGAGAGGAGGAATGGGAAGAAAGGTGACAGATTCTGGAAAGTGAGATGGGGATAGAAAGAAGTGGTGTCTGTGGTGGTGTTATAGTCCGCTTTTTCAAAACTTTGATCACGTGACTTTATCTTATCTTCTCCACGTGGTTATCTAATCTTTTATCTTATCAAGGCACATGACGGGTCACATGACAGGTCTAGACCCAGGGCATAGGGTTAACCTCATGTCTTCCAGCCCTTTTTCATTTCCGTCATTCTTCCATTTTAGAAGCTCTGCTCCTTTTCAGCCATTGGCTATTCTCACAGATGCTTCTCTTCTTTTTGATTGCCGTTCAGGGTTGATGGGAATTCTCCCATCAGGGTCTTGGTCCGTGCGCATGTAGCTAAGGTATATAAGCTGTAGCATATCGTCTCAAGACTCCCCAGTCTTGAGCACTTGTACCTACTGTGCAGTGTTCACTTGTACTCCTTTCTATCATCATCACTTTTCATCATCATCTTTGCAGCCTCCAACTAGGGTTAGGATTTCAGATTGCGCATTAACGACACTGTGCATAACACTTGCTCAAGACTTCAATACTAGTCTCGGGCCAAAGAAACTGGAAAAAGTAGTAAGCACTTCATGAGAAAAGAATATCCGTGGGAACATGAAGAGCAGTTGAAAGATTTTATATTTGAAGCAGTTTTGGGATTCAAGGATGACGAATTAGGACGTCTATCGTTTCAGCAGAGATTTGACAAGTTTGACGAGCAGACAAAGAAGGACTTTAAAGCTAGCAAGGCTAGGAATTGTAAAATTGCAACATCAGATAGGCTAAGAACTCTCAGGCCATCAAAAGCACTAAAGACAGTTAATCGCAGACCACAGACAGTAGCCCATCGTGTCTGCCCCATTTCGGAACTCAGCAGAACCTGACAGCTCGTCGAATTCACCCGACAACAACGACATCGAGTTAGGGTTGATTCTGTTGGACCAGCCAACGTACCAGAACTCCCCCGGGCCATCTTACAACCTACCCCTCTTCCAGCCCTCGACCCTTACGACGACCTTTGGGAGTGGCAGTATGGACTCTGGAGATATGATGCGGCAACTGGCCGAAGAACTTACCAAGATGGGAGGGTCGAGGAAGATTAGGGACCCAGGAACATGGAATGGAGACAAAGCGAAATGGAGGAAATGGTTCGCTTTACTATCCATTTGGGTGGTAGAGCAAGATTGGAAGACAAATCGTCAGCAATGTGCGGCGGTTTTATCAAGATTGGAGGGTAGGGCAGAAGGTTTTGCCCAAATCACTTTGGAAAAATATATTAATGCAGAAGGAGAATACGACGGACAGGGTCTCAGAAAGGGAGACAACACATGGCTGGACTTTGGGGGAATAGCAGTGGAGATGAGGTCCTATTTTAGGATCCAAGAAATGGCCCATGATGCAATGAAGAAGCTGGAAGGGCTCAGACATGGTAATTCAATTGATGATTACCTTCAAGCGTTTGAAGTATTGAGGAAGGACATGGGGGTGAGCTTTGAGCATGCTGCAAAGCTGCTCAGAGAACAGGTGCACTTTAGGGTGTACCAACAGGTGATCATGCAGGGGATCAAAGAAGACTTTTTTGATTTAGTAGAGCAGATGCAAACAATTGGGAGAGGCTTCGAGTGCATGGCAGTTGAGCGCTCAGCTCCCCAATTTCAAGGAAGATTCCCTCCACCTCACGGTCCCCCTCCTACCAACTTCACTCCTACTCCACGATTCACACAATCAGGGATTCAGCCAGGCAGAGGAGCCCCAATGGATGTGGATAGACAAGGTGCGGCGACGGTGAATATGCCGGTCCGCACTTGTTTCAAATGTGGCAAGCCGGGTCATCTAGCTAGAGATTGTCGGGGACAGTATAATCCTGCGGCACCAAGGCCTTCCAATAACTTTGGAAGAAATCAGCAACAGACACAGAGGCAGCAAGGGGCACAGGCGCAGTTTGTGCAACCGGTAAGGTTTGGAGAATTTTCTCCACCTGACAAGGACGGATGGCAGACGGCCGAACCAACGGGTATTGGCCCAGTATATAATATGGCAGATGCAGTGAGGTTTCAGGAGATACCGGCAGCTTCCTGGGGAAGTATGGAAGAAGCAAGGGCTTACTTCCAGGATCTCTTTGAGACAGAAAAGAAGCAAGCAGCAGTGGGAAAAGAGTAGGGAAACCTGACGAGCTAGGATCAGGAATCCCAGTATGTAATTCCTTCTATCTTCCTTTGTCATTTAATTTGTCCACAATGAAATGGAATTCATCTCATTCCGTGACAGTGTCTCGATCGAGTGTGGCCCCGGAAATTGGGTGCTTAATTCCGTCAAAAGATACTAATGGACAATTAATTGCTATAGGAAGTGAAGAAAAAGAAGACCTAGCAAAATTATTTAACCAAAAGCAAAGAGATGAATTAGGCATAAGTGTAAAGATAGATGGAGAAGTAAAAGGAAAAGAAGGATTAAAAATGGAATCATGCGGTTTGACTTTTGCAATTATTGACTCTGGAGCATCCGTAACATTCATAGATCAAAAGTTCGTATGGAAGCACGGACTGCATGAAAAAAGTATGCCACAACTGCTAATGGTGTACAATGCAGACAGAACAGAAGGATCAATAGGTAAGATTGCAATGTATGTAATAATTTATATAGCCATAAAAGGAGCAAACGGTAAATGGCACCGGGAACGAAGTGTAGCATATGTTTCTTCTTTGGGACCTTTGGATTTACTAATCAGCTATGACTGGTTTACAAGACATAACCCAGAAATTGATTGGGTTAAGAAAACAATTAATTTTTCTAGGTGCACGGCAGATTGCGAAACACATCTCATATCAAGAAAGGTTACAGTGGAAGAAAAGACTCAATTACAAAAAGAAGTACCACAAGAATTATGGGAATTTCTTCTGGTATTCTTACAACATGAATCAGAAAGAATGCCTATGCGAAAACCATGGGATCACGCAGTTGAATTAAAAGAAGGATTTGTACCAAAGAAAGGGCGCATCATTCCTCTCTCAAATGAAGAGATGAAGGAAGTACGCGAATTTGTTGATAAAGAAACCAAGAAGGGGTATATTCACTCATCAAAATCCCCCCAAACATCACCAGTATTCTTTATTAGCAAAAAGGACGGTGGCAAAAGAATGGTCATCGATTATAGGTATCTCAACGAACACACAATCAAGAATAATTATCCTCTACCACTCATCTCTATGCTAATTGATCATTTGAACAGAGCAGATATGTTTACAACCCTCGACTTGCGATGGGGGTATAACAATATTCGCATGAAGGAAGGAGATGAATGGAAAGGAGCATTCACGACTCCTATTGGTGCATATGAACCCATGGTAATGTATTTTGGCATGTGCAATTTGCCGGGTACTTTTCAAGCTATGGTCAACGATATTTTCCATGACATGTGGCAACACGTGGTCATATACATTGACGATATTATGATTTTCACACAGGGAAAGAATCGTAATCAACATTTGGAAATAGTCGCTGAAGTTTTAGGAAGATTACGCGATCATGATCTTTTCCTCAAACCTTCCAAGTGTCATTTTGCCCAAGATCAAGTCGATTATCTGGGAATGGTCATTTCTAAAAAGGGGGTGCAAATGCAATTAAACAAGACAAGTGCCGTACGAAGTTGGCCGATCCCTCGCACTGTCAAACAAGTTCAAGCTTTCCTGGGATTAGCTAATTATTATCGATGTTTTGTTCCTAATTTTGCAGATATAGCATGACCCTTAAATTCCTTAACTAAAAAAGACGTCAAATTCGAATGGATGACTCCTTGCATGACGGCTTTTGTTCGTCTTAAAGAAATCCTTACCTCCGAACCCCTTCTCTGTTATCCAGACTCTTCCAAACCTGTTCGTATTGAAACTGACGCTTCTGATGTTGCTACAGGAGCCGTTTTATCGTATCAACAAGAAGATGGTCTTTGGCGACCAGCAGCATATATTTCTCATTCCTTGGACGCTGCTAAATTCAATTATCCCATATATGACAAGGAATTATTGGCTGTTATTCGCGCCTTACAAGATTGGCATCACTATTTAATCAGTCGAGATTCTTTTGAGATCTGGACAGATCACAAGAATCTAGAGTATTGGAAACACCCACAAGACTTGTTTCCTTGTCAAGCTAGATGGCAAGCTACTCTTTCCGAATTCAATTTTCACATTTGTTATACACCGGGTTCTACAAATGGACAAGCAGATGCTTTGTCTCGTCGTCAAGATCATTTTGAAAACAAACCTGAAATAAATAAACAAATCACTATGCTTCCTCCTCATCGTTTTTCTCAATGCTTTATCTCTTTTTCCTCCTCTTTCTTCCATCGTGTACAACAAGCTTCTGGTGATCTACGACTCTCGGACCCCTGGTGTTATAGTCCAGAGAGCAAGGTCTACCTCAACAGAAGAGAACAAGTATTTATTCCAGAATTATTACGGTTAGAAGCTCTTAATTTGTTTCATTCTTCTCTGCTTGGTGGCCACTCAGGTCAAACTCGAACCAAGCAACTTATATCTAGATATTATTATTGGCCTGGACTCAAGGAAGATGTTGCCAATTTTGTTTCACATTGCTCTACATGTGCAACATCCAAGGGTTCAGAAGCTATTTTACCAGTAAAACCTCTTCCTTTGGCATCTGCTCCATGGGTGGATATTTCAGTGGATTTTATCACGGGTCTTCCAGTTTCAAAAGGTTTCGATGCAATTATGGTGGTAGTGGACAGATTCTCGAAAGAAGTCGTTTTTATTCCTTGTCTTTCTTCCATTTCTTCTCTTTATGTTGCAGAACTATTTAGGGACAACGTTTGGTCGAGACATGGTCTCCCAACCTCCATCGTCTCGGATCGCGGACCTCAGTTTGTTTCAGAATTTTCTAGGCAGCTAAATGAGATTCTTCAAATCAAACAAAAGATCTCTACAGCTTATCATCCTAGAATGGATGGTCAAACGGAAAGGATTAATAGGGAACTGGAGCAATATTTAAGAAGTTTTATAGCCAAACAACAAGGAAACTGGGCAGACTGGATCAAAATCGCCGAATATCATCATAATAATTCCTATTCCACTTCTATGAAGACTTCACCTTTCGAAGTCACAAAAACGTATCACCCTCGGCTAGGTTTTGAACCACCATCGTCTACCACACCCTCTTCTCATTTCCTTTATGATATGGCGAAATCATTTAAAGACGTGCAAGAGGCATTAAAGGAAACACAAGAAAGAATGATTAAGCAAAATACTACTGCACTGCCTTCATACACTAAAGGGCAACAAGTTTTGCTATCAACAAAAAATCTTATGCTTCCTTATCCATCTAAAAAGCTCACTAAGAAATGGATAGGCCCATTTACCATCATCGACATCATTCCCCATGCTGTTAAATTAAAACTTCCATCCACTATGCGAATTCATCCTACTGTCAACATTTCCTGCATTAAACCCTATATTCCCTCACTTCGTGGTCAAGATGTTATCACACCTGATCCTATTTTGGTTACTGAAGAAGGTCACGAGGAATACGAAGTTGACCACATCGTCGACTCTCGTATACGAAAAGGAAAATTAGAGTATCTGGTCCATTGGACTGGATATGGTGAAAATGATCGTACTTGGCAAACAAAAGACGATTTAGTCAATTCGCCAGATCTTATATCTGAATTTCACAAGTTACATCCCTCAGCTCCTTGTCGCCTTTTCATCACCAATCTAGACACCTTCCATTCATTATTCAAGCCTTATGAAAACCACACTGAAACTGATGCATTATTTGTGTCTCGTCTGGAATCCGAGACCTAAAAAGAGGGTAGTGTTATAGTCCGCTTTTTCAAAACTTTGATCACGTGACTTTATCTTATCTTCTCCACGTGGTTATCTAATCTTTTATCTTATCAAGGCACATGACGGGTCACATGACAGGTCTAGACCCAGGGCATAGGGTTAACCTCATGTCTTCCAGCCCTTTTTCATTTCCGTCATTCTTCCATTTTAGAAGCTCTGCTCCTTTTCAGCCATTGGCTATTCTCACAGATGCTTCTCTTCTTTTTGATTGCCGTTCAGGGTTGATGGGAATTCTCCCATCAGGGTCTTGGTCCATGCGCATATAGCTAAGGTATATAAGCTGTAGCATATCATCTCAAGACTTTCCAGTCTTGAGCACTTGTACCTACTGTGCAGTGTTCACTCGTACTCCTTTCTATCATCATCACTTTTCATCATCATCTTTGCGGCCTCCGACTAGGGTTAGGATTTCAGATTGCGCATTGACGACACTGCGCATAACAGGTGGGCAAAAGTTAGGGTATGGGAGGACAGCATTGACTGGAAAGATGATCAAACAAGAACTGCAGGAATACTATCCTGAATGAAAGGCAAGGTGAAGGGCTATGCCCAGCTAATCCTTGAAGATTGTCTAGACAAGGAATGATGGCCCACCAAGAAGGATCTCTATGATGACATCAAATAATACTTCCACATTGACAAGCTTGCTTATGAAGCTCTGAAAAAATTAGAAGGTTTGAGGCATACAGGGAGAATTGATGATTATCTGCAGGACTTTATTGTCTTGCAGAAAGATGCTGAGATTGACAAACATCACACAATGAAACTGCTTAGAGAGCAGGTTCAATACTACATCTATTAACATGCAATGTTGCAAGGTCTGGAGAATATGGTTGGGGAACTAATCAATCAGTTCTGAGTCATAGGTCATGCTTTTGAGTGCATGGCAGTTGAGCAAGGAACTCCTGTCAACCAATGGCAATCCCCATGAAGTTCTCCCCCTCATACTCAAACCACTCTCCCACAAAGTAACAATCAGTACTGTCCTCATCCTTAGTGGCAACTGCCTCAAAGGTTTATGGCCACTGGAACTCAGCCAGGAAGAGAAGCACCTATGGAACTAGATGCAGTCACTTTTGGAGGAAAAGAGTGTTTCAAGTGTCACAAAATGGATCATGTGGCACAAGACTGTTATTCTAATCTTCCTTTCACTTTTCCTCCCAATTTTAATCCAAAAAAGGTCTCTGCTGGTGCCCTGGCACAAAATAGGGCCAGAAGACAGGTGGTAACATTTGGAGATTTTGAACCAGTTGCAGGGCAACCAAATACTTACAAAGCTCTGATGGTAGACATGTGGATGCTGGCAGTGGAAGCTGCTAAGCAAAAGGAATCAACCTCTGAAATAGAAGAAATTCCAGAGCATAGTATGTATGGAGAGGCTGCTAGAGCCTATTGGTTGGACAAATTTGCATTAGAACAAAAAGCTTTAAAATAAATGTGACTTCAATCGATTGAGGTGATTGGGATCATTCTTCACTTTCTTCTGCTGCTGTATTATTTAATTCTTGTCCCATGAATATAGTTTCTTCACATGCCAATGAGAGGTCTCAAAAGAGCTTGGCCAATGGCAATAAATTGGTGCTTAATTCCTCAGAAACAATAAAAGAAAAAGGTAGTAATTCATTATGCATTTGACATTTACCTTTAACAGATATTTATAAAAACCTCGAAATAATCAAAGGAAGAGATGAATTCTTATTGGAAATAAAGGTAAAAGGAATCAGAAATGAACAATGGAATAAGTGTGGTACCATCCATGCTTTACTGGATTCAGGAGCCATCATAACATTTGTGAATACTGATTTTGTTTCTAGACATAAATTAGTAGAATTACCTCTAGAACAACAAGTTGAGGTTTACAATGCAGATGGGACTAAAGGATTATGAGGAAGAATAAGAAGTAAAGTCCTCCTTACTATTGAATTTACAGATGCACATGGAAACCAGCATGAAGAAGTATTGCCTGCACTTGTGTCAAAGCTTGGCAAAATGGATCTCATTATAGGATATAATTGGTTCAAGAAACATAACCCTGTTATAGATTGGAAACAAAAAATGGTGTTTATTCCTTCAGATCATATGTCTATTTGTTAGATCAACAAAAATTAATTAGAATTAAAGAATCAAGTACCAAAGAAGTTTCATAAATTTCTGAATATTTTTTCCCAGGAGAAATCAGAAAGAATGCCGACCTGAAAACCATGGGATCATCAGGTTGACCTAAAAGAAGGGTTTGTATCTAAAAAAGAACAAGTTATTCCACTTTCAGATAAAGAAATGACTGAAGTTAGAAATTTCATCAAAACAAAAACAAGAAAAGGGTATATTAGACCCTCAAAATCACCTCAAACCTCTCCTATATTCTTCATAGGTAAAAAAGATGGTGGGAAATGCATGGTCATTGATTATAGATATCTAAATGAGTGAACTACCAAGAATTCATATCCTCTTCCACTTATTTCCACATTAATTGATTACCTTAAGGGCTCTAATATGTTTACTACCTTAGATCTTCAATAGGGTTACAACAATATCTGATTGTATCAAGGAGATGAATGAAAAGGCACCTTTACAATGCTGATTGGGGTATTTGAACCACTGGTTATGTATTTTGGAATGTGCAATAGCCCTGGCACTTTTCAAACCATGGTTAATGATATTTTTCATGACTTATGGGCTTTTGTGTTGGTATACATTGACAATATTATTATTTTCACCAAAGATAAAACTAGGGCAGAACATGTGCAACTCATTGCTCAAGTTTTGCAATGATTACAAGACAATGATCTATTTCTCAAGTCTTTCAAGTGTCATTTCATGCAAGAAAAAGTGGACTACTTGGGTGTGGTGATGTCTAAAGATGGGGTTGAGATGCAGATGAACAAGGTTCAAGCTATTCAAGATTGGCCACAACTGCATACCCTCAAACATGTTCAGGCATTCCTCAGCCTTGCAAACTATTATTGTCATTTTATTCAAGGATTTGCAGATATCACTTGACCATTAAATGATCTTACCAGGAAAGATCAAGCTTTTTCTTGGGATGGACCTCAATAGAAGGCTTTTGTATCACTCAAGAATATTATGAGTACAGCTCCCTTTTTGGTTTATTTCAACTCCACCCACCCCATTCATGTTGAAACTGATGCATCAGACATTGCCACCAGCATGGTGATTTTCTATTTGGTCAATGGTGACTGGCATCCTGCTGCATATTTATCACATTCATTGAATGCAGCAGAGAAGAATTACCCTATTTATGATAAAGAACTCCTTGCTGTTATCAGGGCACTCAAGGAATGGTGTCATCTCTTGATTAATTGCATTTCTTTTGAAATTTAAACTGATCATCAAGCTTTGGAACATTGGCACAAACCCCAAGATCTTTCTTCATGGCAGGCTCAATAGGTCGAGTTCCTCATGGAATATTGATTTACTATTGTTTATAAACCAGACACTGTGAATGGCTGTGCAGATGCCTTATCCCAGCATTTTGATCATGGTACTGTGGTTGCCGAACCTAACAAAAATGTCACAGTTCTACCCCATAGTCAATGTCCCACCCTTTCCTCCCTTTCCTCCAGGGGTCTTGCCATTTTCAACTCTTTCATTGATCAAGTTATTGCCTCTACTCAGCCTCTTCATAATGACCCTATCCCTGAGCTGTGTTATAATGCAGATGAAGGGTTTTTAACTCATGAAAATTCAAACACAATATTTATACCAAAAAAATTATGAATGAAAGCATTAAAGATATGTCATGATTCTTCAATTGCTGGTCATGGAGGGCAGAGGCAAACACTTCATTTGTTAAAATGATTTTTCTATTGGCCTGGACAGTCACAGGACATTATCAATTATATCAAGACCTGCTAAGCATGCTCCCTTACAAAGGGTTCACAAAAAGCACCAGCAGGCAAACTTTTGCCTTTACCTATTTCTTCTAAACCTTGGACAGACATTTCCACAGACTTTATTACTGATTTACCAAAGTCAAATGGTTTCAATGCTATCCTAGTGATAGTGGATTGATTTTCAAAAGAAGTGGTTTTTATTCCTTGTTCTATAACCACCTCTTCATCTGATTTAGCTAAACTATTTCATGACCATGTTTGGTCAAGACATGGCCTGCCATCATCTGTTGTTTCAGATCAGAAACCTCAGTTTGCATCAGCATTTACACAAGAGCTATGCCACTCCCTTGACATACATCAAAAACTTTCTACTTTGTTTCATCCTCAAACAGATGGTCAAATAGAAAGGATAAATCATGAGTTGGAACAATACTTGCATACCTTTGTGGCAAAGAAGCAAGAAACTTGGGCAGATTGGATAAAGATAGTAAAGTTTTCTTATAACAATGCTTTTTTCATGGCAACCGAATCTACTCCCTTTTCCATCACCAAGAAGTTTTCACCACAACTTGGATTTGAGACAGATAAAGTCTCACATGGATTTGCAAAGGAATTCCAACAAACAAATACTCAGATACAAGAGTTGTTGGAAAAAGCCAAAGAAAAGATGATTCAAGTAGTGGAATCAAAATGATCAGAAGCATCTCAATACCAGATTGGTCAGAAAGTCTGGTTATCAATGGAACACCTATCTCTTCCTTATCCTTTCAAAAAGTTATCACAAAAGTGGATAGGTCCCTATAAAATCATTGATATCCTTTCTAATGCAGTTAAACTGCAATTGCCAGTCAATATCCACATTCATCCAGTCATTAACATTTCTTGAGTCAAACCTTATCATAATCCCCTTCTGCAACAACCCATTATTTGTCCCAATTCTATTGCTATTACTGAAGAAGGACATGAAGAATGGGAAGTTGAATATGTGGTTGACTCTAGATTGAAAAAAGGCAAACTGGAATACCTGGTACATTGGAAAAGATATGATGCATCTGATTGAACATGGGAACTGAGGATCATCTCAAACATTCTTCTCAAGCTACATCATCTTTTTATCTTTACAATCCATTAGCTCCATGAAAACTTTGTGGTCTATCACTTCAAGACTTTCATTCTTGTTTTGAATCATACACCAATTTGACCACATCTATTCCACTAGCCTCATCTCATCTGGAATTCAAGACCTAAAGATGGGATAGTGTTATAATGCACTTTTTCATTTTTACTCTTTTTGAACTTATCTTCATACTACTGTAGCTCTTCATATTATCACATTACATGATCCTTTCACACCTTCACTTTTCACCTTTTCACATTTCACATCTTCACATGGCACAAGTCTAGAGCAATCTAGACTCTAATGTTATGCCTCATGTTTAACTCATGTATTTCTAGGTCACTGCTCCTTTATGACTATTGGTTGGCTTACTGTACATCACTTTAGGGCCAGCACCATTTAAATGGTCTGTGTGCATTATGTAGCAATATATAAGGAGGTTGGCTCAAGCCTGGGTTTTCCCAGTCTTGTGCACTTGAACCTTCCAGTTCTTGTTACTCCTTGGCTCTTATCTTTTTTCTACTCTTGCCTAGTTCAGAGCCACTAGTTTAAAAGCTCTATTCAGAATCAGTATCAGCATACTCCAAGAAGGTTAGGAGTTTAGGTCAATGCATCTAGCACTTGTGTTTCAATTACTGTCTGCATCCATGTATCTATGCATGATGCTTCCATTTGATTGGCCTTCAATATCTCTATTCAGATCAACCTTTCACTGGTTATCACATGTTCATAGGATTGTTGGCTCTGTGACATCATCCTCCATACTGTCAGATACCCTGGATGTGTTATCTTTATCTGCAGTGAGCTCATCACTTCTGCTGCTTGTTCTCCAGTCCTCTTTCTCAAGCAGTATGCTCTAGGGTTTGTCTGGTAAGTAGTTGCATCTGATGTTGACTGACTTCCTGCCTTCTTGAGGCTGTCATCAAGCTGGGCTCACCATGAAGTTATGGTTGATATGCAATAAATGCTTCTCACCATTGTTATTGTCACTTGACTGCCAATTCTCCCCTTTGAGTGGGGGCATGACATGGATCTGAGATGCATCTGCTTGACTTTCTGTGACTGACTGCCTATCATAGGCTTCATGCATGCATGCAATCACATTGCCACTGCACTCATCATTATCATCAGCCTCACCCTTGTCATCAGCCTTGCTCTCCTCACTCTCAACCTTGTTGGGGGCATCTGCTGCCTTCATGTTACTTATGGTAATCTTTTGGCCCTCTTCTTACAATTCCATCTTGCATGGCATCTGTATGGCATGCATGATATTTACCTTGACTGATGGGGTTTGATGGTAAATCATATCATGTGGTATTTG
>JBBPKN010001119.1:0-21114 GCA_038089275.1 Pulveroboletus cf. rosaemariae | reverse complement strand
CTAGATATCTAGACATCTGCTTTGCTTCTGAGTTTGCACCTGTCTCATTTCATTACACTTCTAGATAGTTCTGCCTCTCTGAGGTATAAGTACTGTAGTTCTGTATCTTGTACCTCAGTACAAATATCGACAAAAACACCAGAACCCTCTTATTGTCATCCTCACACTGCACAAGCCCTTGAGCTCACTCTGACCCTCCAGGTTACTCCAGAATACCTCTGAGGCTACACAATATCCTCAAAGGAGTCATAAAGCCTCACCCCCATGACTAGACTTGACTCTCCTTGTCCTGCCTGTCCCTCCTGTTGAGCATAGAGACAGCCTTGTCACCCACTCCGACATCTATGTAAATCAGAACAATGGAAAAGTGCAAGGGTGTACCCCATAAGGTGAAGCCAAGTCCTGTTCGACCATTGAATCCCTTCCTAGATTTCCCTGGAATTCTCTGGAGCACCTGGAGTTCTGATCTACCTCCAGTGTCAAGAGTTTCATTTAAAAAAGAGGAACTGGTTAAAAGTATACTTATCTTGATATAGATTTTAACAGTCTCTTTAAGAAGGATGGAAAGTTTTAACAGTCAGCAAGAGTTTTAAGCAAGACATTAAACTGTTTCAGTGTTATGGGTACTTCTGAGAAACCCTTAGTCTGCAATGACTGCAAACTACAGGCAAGGATCTAAAGAAGATTTGAGTACTGTCTTACTCAAGTAGTCACAAGTGTAAAAAGTCAGAAGGTAATCAGAGATATCTTTGCAATGAAAAGTATAGAAAGTTGTCAAAATCAAGTCTTCTATCAGTTGAGTCCTTGACATGACTTGAAACTGTATTTTCAGAGTTTCAGAGGCAGTAATGCAAAAAGCTACATTATCAAACTTCTAGATTATATTCCATTAATCCCATTTTCCTTATTCATTTGACAATCCACCACTTAGTCATTCATTTGATTTGAATATTGTTGAAGCAAGAGCCTAGTTGAAACATACTAGTCCTATTTGAAGAGCAACAGAAGTTTTTGTTTCTGAAAGATTCAAGTTGAAATTTGCCAATTTTTTTCTGATGAAAAGTAATTGTTTGCTCAAAATCCACATGCTCACTTCAATGCAAGTTTCATCAGGACAATGAAACCTGAAGAGGGGATAGTAGAGATAATAGGTAAATATAGTAAACCCCCTCTTCTAGGAGAAGATATTATCTATGATAAAGGATAACACAGGAGTTCAAAGGAACAATCAAGGAGAATATTTTTCATGCTTTTCAAACCTTAGAGTTTCTTGGCCTATGCATGTTTTTTCTTTTATCTTTCTATTTATTTCAGAGCTTTAAAGAGTCCACAAGATTATATTTTAATGATAGATAGAAGAAAATAAGTATTCATAACATTAGCAATCCAGGAATCTTGCCCTTGAAAAGGGAATAGTGTTATGAATAACAAGTTCAGAAGCACAATAGTCATGTGATCAAGCACATGATCATGAGAAACCTATGCCACACAAGGACAAACCCTAGAATATGGTTAAGTGGACTATTCAAAGTTATCTCTTGAGTTAAAGGCACAGCTTATGGTTGAATCTAACATCTTAGATAATGGATGCATCTCCCAATCAAATCTCTGATGAATCTGATCTCAATCCAGATAAAAGTCAGATACAATTATGGCAAATCTCTAAATAGAATCTTCTTATCCTTATGAATAAGGGCATGTTCTAATCTTTACTTACCCTAAGACCCTGACCTTCCATTCCACATAGCCTCTTTATACACACTTCTTATGCATGGCCCATTGATCATACTCTCAGTTAGCATTCTCTATGCCCAGTTACTCTATTTAGTATTCCCCTTTGCCCCAGAAATGGTTCATGCACTGCTAGAATAGGTATAAATACTTAATGAGATTTACTACAAGGTTCCCAGCCTTAATCACTTGTATTCTATACTGCTTAGTCCTTACTCCTAGATAGCTCTCCAATATAGGGCTTTCTTTGAACACTAGTGTGATGGCTTCTCAGGACTTGCTACTCTAAGTACCACTTTATCCTTCATCATCTATTCAATTCAAATCTGACACCAAAACCACTTACACTCTCTCAAGGCAGGCTAGTTAGGGTTAGGAAGCATTGTATAATGTCCAATACCATAACATTATCCATGCCTGTCCTTTGCTGGCACTCTTTTATATCCAATTCATACTTCCATTCTTTCTTATCTATTAGAATTCAGAGTATTTCCCTTATTAGGTAGCATATGTACTTAGTAAGCAGTCTCCTTTGGCAATATATAAGAGACTGAGGTAGTAAGAACTAGTCTTCCAGTCTTAGCCACTTGATGAAACACAACTACTGATATATTGACCTTTCTAACCCTAATCCTTGAGAAGTGCCTTTCTAATCTTGACTATGGGCTTTTTGTGCTAGTGACCCTAATTAGGCATGTGTGAAAGAGAATATAAGAGCCAGAGCCAGCCCCTAAGCCAATAGGGACTATTGAATCACTTATAGGAAGTAAAGCATAGCCAGAAGAGACTAAACCAGACTCAAGTGAGCAAGACTGGGGAATCTTAGCTTGCCTACCTCATCCTTTATATATTGGGGACCTTGGTGCACAAACCAAGCTGACTAAGTACATGAACTACCTAATCAGGAAACCCTAAGCCCAGTTATAAATAGAATCATACAAATGAGAATAAAGCATGAAGTGGATATGAAAGAATGCCAGTAAAGGACAGATGCAGATATAAAGGAAGAATAGAAGAGAAGGCATAGCCTTGGAATGAAAGTGCAGGGTCAGAGGTGCTTGCATCATGAGGACAGAGATCTCTACCACAGATGAAATCCAATCTATAAATCTGCCACAGATATATCTAGAATTCAGATCCAGATCCAGATCTAGATCAGATAAGATCCATGGAGATTAGACTGAGGGTAGTTCCCAGGAAGATCCAGGAAAGATCCTAGTCAGGTAACTTATGGTCATATGACCACTGCTGGGAAAAGAGATAATAAATACTCTTAAAGGATTAGAATCACAGACTAGGGTTAAGCTAAAAAATGGGTGTCTTGTGCATGATCACATGATATTATGTGACTGGTTCTAGTGCTGGAGTGTCACTTTATAACACTTGAGCTCTAGTCTAACTTTTTCAAGTGGTTGCTTGGAACCTTCACCAAGCCCTGGGTAAGAGCTTGTCCCTTTTCTGTCCATACCTAGGCTTATTCTTTTCTTTTTGCCTAGTTATAACCACTAGTATAAAAGCCCACAAGATAGAAAGACAGTAAAGGAACAACTCCAAGATAAGATTAGAGTTAGAATGAGCTATTTAGTTTACTTCCTGTTTAGGTTGCAAGGCAGGGTACATGAGAGCATGCACATCAAAGAAAGCTTCTCTAAAAGCTGTGATAAAGAAGAAAAAACCTCCTCTCTCTGCTATTTATAGAAAAAGCAGGTTGGCCTTTGCTTTAAAGTATTAGCATTGAACTATGAAGAACTAGAAGAGGGTGATTTGGTCAGATGAGACTAAAATCAATAGGATTGGATCAAATGGGCATGAATATGTGTGGAAAAAGAAAGGAGAGGAAATAAGTTCTAAAAAGATTAAAGATATAGTCAAGTTTAAAGAAGGATCACTCATGATATGGGGCTATATTGAATGGAATGGTGTGGGAGTTTTGAGTGAGGTTGAGGAAAGGATGGATGCTGAACAGTATGTGGCAATTTTAAAAAAAGGATTATTGCAGAGCATGGAGAATTCTGGAATTTCTTTAGTTAAAATTATCTTTTAGCAAGATAATAATCTCAAGCATATCTCTAAAAGAGCTCAAATCTGGTTTAAAGAGCAAGATATCAAGCTTCTGGAATGGCCTGCTTAATCTCCAGACCTTAATCCTATTGAACACACTTGAAATCATTTGAAAAGATGTCTTTTAGATTATAAGAGGGCATTTACAGGAGTTTATCAATTATAGGATAGGATGGTAGTAGAGTGGGAATGGATTTCTGTGAAAAAGTGTCAAAAATGGATAAAAAGCATGCCTAGAAGGATTCAAGCAGTTATCAAGGCCAAGGGAGGTTATACCAGGTACTAAATACCATATCCTATTTAAAGTCAAAAAACTATCTCAATGAGTTGTCATTTTGATATGGTTGCCATGTTATGAAAACATAACCAAATGCTTTGATCATTAGACCAATAGAAAGCCAAGAGCAAGTACTGCATTTCATATACTCATAGCCTAGCATGATAATTAGTAGTTATTGATAGCCATTGCATTTAGTGCAAAACATGCAAATATTGAAATAGTTTTTTAAGCCACTATATTGACATGCATTCTTCATATGAGGGCTTGCTGCTACTGCTGAATGAGAGTGACTCATCCTAACCCTAACTCTATCTGAGGGTACTTCTTGTACCAATGAGCTTTTGTGGCTAGTGGCTTTAACTGTTATGGTCCTTAGTGTTGGACTTGATATGAGAAGAGAATAAACCCTAAACCTGGTGACCTTGGGGTTGTGCTGGTGTTGATGTTGGTGTTGATTGGAAGAATAAGAGGATAAATGGTAAATGCCTGACCCTAGATATAGTGCAGGACTTTAAGAGGAAGAAATACTCAGGATAGCTAAGTCTAAGGAGCAAAGTCCAAATACTAGCTTGTCTATTGAAGTGCCTAGATGGCTAAACAAACAAGTGCTCAAAGCTGGGGAGCTAAGAGCTATATGAATGGCCTATTTATACTCTCTAGAATGGTGCATAGACCACCAAGTCTGGCTGGGATAAATACTAAAAAGGTAACTGGGTATAGGGCAAGAATAAAGGGTATGACTAAAGGCCATGTGTATCAAGAGTCTGGAATGGAAGAGAAGTACTAGAATGGAAAAAAAGACTGCAGGATCAATGGATATGAAGACAGCACCTTAGCCTAGAGGCCAAGGAGATTCCATCTGGATCTTTGCCACAGATCAGATTTATCAATCAAGATTCAGATCTAAGATTCAAGATCCAATGTCATCTAGATTAGATTGGGAGATACCATCATCTGAGATCCACTGCTAATCCTGTGCTAACCCTTTAGTCAAGGTATACTCTAAATAAGACTCACCATAGCCTAGAGTTTGGCTTATTCTGGCATAGGAGTCTCATGGTCACATGCTTGTCATGTGACTCTTGTGCATCTGAACTGTTCATTCATAACACTAACTAGACAAGTAAAAGGAAGGAATGAGCCTAGTCAAAACTGTAAAGAAATAAATCCCAGCCAGACCTTAAGGAAGAATCCCTAAGAGATCACTTGTGAAAGCCCAAGGCTCAAGTAACAAAGACTAGAAAGCCAACCCTCTACACTCTCGCCCTTATATATTGTACTACTAGGCTGCTAACTAATACAATGAACTATTAATTAGGGAATGCCCCAAATCCTGAGCTAATAGATAAAACAGAAATGAGAATAAAGCATGGGGCAGAAATGAAAGAATGCCAGCAAAGGGCAGGCATGAATATGAAGGAAGAAAGGAAAAAAAGACATAGCCTTGAAATAAAAGTGCAGGGTCAAAGATACTATATCCATAAGAATGGAAATTTTTGCCACAAATAAGATTCAATCTAAGGTTCTGCCACAAATACATCTAGGGTCCAGATCCAGATCCAGATCTAAGATAAGATCTATGGAGATTAGAGAGGAGGGCAGTTTACAGGAAGATCCAGGGAAGATCCATATTAAATAACTAACTATTACATGACCACTGCTAGGAAAAAAGGATAATAAATACTCTTAATAGAATAGAACCACAGACTAGGATTAAGCTGAAAAAGGGGTGTCTTGTGCATGATCATGTGATGTCATGTGACTGGTTCTAGTGCAGGAAGTATCACTTTGTAACATGTATTTAGTACTTTTTCAATGTTTATAGAATAACTCCACAACAAGAACAAATAAAGCTAAAGTGTGAGTTGATGACTAATAGTAATTGATCAGGGCTACATGACAATACCTGAATTATATAATTCCAATCAAAATTGATTGAGATATGGATAATTTAAAATAAAGACTTATTAAATTAATTATTTTGCTATGTAACAGAAATGCATAAACTATGCATTTTAGTACTTTGTATAACCTCCCTTGGCCTTGATCACTGCTTCCAACCTTCTGGGCATACTCTCAATCAAATTCTAATATATCTCTAATGGAATATTATTTTACATTTTCTTTACTCTCTTTAATCCCTTTTAATGTTCTTTTATACTTGGCCAGCTCCTTTTTGAGATAAATCCATTGATGTTCAATAGAACTGATACTAGTCATCAACTTACACTTTAGCTTTATTTGTTCTTGTTGTAGAATTATTCTGTAAACATTGAAAAAGTGCTGGATATTAAATTAATTTTTTCAGTCACTGTAGCATGGAAAGGATTTTTGAAGTTACTGTATCATTCATCAGAACTTGTTTGATCCACTTTGTTTGGCAATACCTATCACTGTGCACTGCTCTCTGATTTGCAGAGTTTTCATGCCTCATGTGGCACATTTTGCTTCCCAACATCCTAAGTGCACCTCAACACCATCGGCGCGGTCGGAATCAACCAGGGCCTCGCACGAACTTCGAATCATCCAAGAGCGCCCACTGACATTATTCGCTTCGATCTAAAACACTATCTTCACAGCGCATCGGTGATAGTACGAATGTGTCTCTTTAATAATAGAGTATGGGGAGAGCTGCTTGGGCGGGTTTAAGAATTCGGAAAGACATCAAGGGTTATTGGAACCAACCAGCGCAATGGAAATAGTGTCAGGAAGGACGGAACATTATGGAAGTAGACGACGCAACGAACGGTACTCGAAACGGGTTGGAACGAAGCCGTTAGCTGAAGGAACAAGTCGGTACCAACGATACGAACATATGACAGGCGATGTACCTAGGAGTAGGGTATAAACATCCCTGTTAGTAGCATTGTCATGCCACAAACGAAAGAGCGGCGATCTAACTCTGCGTGGGAGGTGAAAGGGTGCCCACAGCAAGTGGACCGGAAACTTTGGTTGTCATGGGTGTGACCGGGTGGGTAGAGGGATAGAGCCACCGATGTTGTCGTACCCATACCCCATGAATATTCGGGGAGTGCTAGACTGTTGGTAAGACGAGTGACAGTCCTGGTCCTTGTCCCGGTGCTGGAAAGCATCGACAGAGGTGAGCCGCACCAGAAAACCGACATTGTGATGTTCGAAAGGCATATAATGAAGTGAAGGATCGGTACTCCCGGTTGTTGGTCTGTCGATGAAAGACGACACTCTACTTCTGAGAGAACAGTGATTCTGAAGGCGGTGCACCGCAATACGACAGGCATCTTGTGGATACAAGTGACAAATAGAAGGTGCAAAGGAGTGACGGGAAAGGCAGCCCGAGTCAGCAAGAGGAGCAGTAGACAACGATCAAAGAGAGGGTTGTCAGTAAGAGATGTAGCGTCCACTCTGGCTTGCCTCGGTCGGCGTCATGGGTGAGAAGATAAAACTGATGAGTAACAAAGAAGACCTTGTCGTCTCTTCTGCGCGACTTTGCAGAACTCGAACAGGCTTTGCTGTGAGGTCCAACGAAAAATGACCATGCTACATGGTTGTTTACGCAAACGCGGGTGCGCCGCATGTTACAGTATATGTCAGTAGTATGTGTGGCAGTGCTGGCATAAGCCCGTGAGCGCTGACGCTCACTCTGACTAGACAACCACTGCTTTGATGTGCTCCCATTCAACATTGAGCGCGAAGCACCTCATGGTTGGGCTTCCGTTAACCGATGCTCGATACCGGATTACAACCATACACGTCTACGCATAGTGAGAGTGCGAGTAATCAGACAGGCTAGAGCACGTTCTATATCACATCGCATGTTACTGTCACGGTATTGCTCAATAAGAACTGCACCACATAACACTAGCTACTAGTCACTCATAGTGTTGCGAGGCTATACGAACCCCCAAAATTCATCATAGCTATCGGAATTTTGACAATCCAGTACGATACCACACGTACTGCATTGATTCAGCCGGATCCGTGTGTCCCATCTCCGGTAACTGAGCTACAACACATCCACACAGGAAATGCAAGCAAAAACCCGACACGGATGATCACTCTGACAGACTCTCGCTGGTGTGTTCACTGAGTGTCACGATACAAACACTCGGGGGCTACACGTACCTTCCAGGAGCCTCTCTGGCGAAGGTTAGATGTGTCATTCACTCGTCGCACCTAATAGGAAATAAGCCACCATTAAATTGTGGGTCATAATAAGAAGGAAACATACTGTTTCTGGATCCTTCGGACCTGATGCAGCTTGATCACTGCCAGAGGCATTTTTCTCTGGATTGCCGTGGTGAGTAGCTTTAGCATGTGACCCCGTTCTACGATGTTTAATGAGCTCCGCACAAACTCTGGAAGAATGACAAACGAAAAGTCTTCCATATATTGTCCGCTGCGAGAGGCAACGTCCCTTTGTCGCCTCGTCCTGGCAAGCAAGTGATACTGCAACATCTGATGAACCCCTGAATAAAAATTCAAGTGACAACGAACTAGTATCGTCCCAGTGGAAGTTTGCTATGATCGCACATCGGAAACATCCCATCGAATCCTTTATTAAGAAAGACCAATCACTGGAGTAACTTGAGCTGCAGCCATCGAAGGACCCTCATTTGGGGCACTAACTGTCGCCGGTGCGGAGGAACGGAGTCGACCATCGGTAGGCTGGGGTGGCCCCTAGGAAGTCGATCAAGCTCATGCAATCGTGGATCCTTTAGACTCCTCATCCACGTCTGTAGAAACCTTTTTAGCATCGGAGTACGCTGGGATGACTCAGTCGCATCGAAATTGTGTTCCAGGGGTGCATTTGCCGACTATGGTTCGATATGGGCCGTTGATAGTAATGACTAATCTCATTGTAGTCGAACCCGGGAGCGGGCGTGTTCAAAGGCACATCAACCTACACGATCATGAGAGCCAATTTCAAGGAGGAGAGAATGAACGGGATATCTCGAGGAGATCACTGTTGTTTTCCGAGGTCGAGTGCTGCTTGTTTGGCTGTCTTTCCTCATAAATGAATGCCTAACATGACGGAATGGTGGTCAGCCGATATGCCAGCAATGCGAATGAACGAATGCCTACATGGAACGGACCGTATGAGTCTGAAAGAATACATCCAAGGTCACAGACAGCGATTGTCCCGTTTTGTCCCCCAGTCGCTAAATAACTATCGTCTTGAGAGATGGTGATCGACTTTATGTCTTCGTTGTTCTTGATGGGGGAGTCGATAGGAGAGTGTGTTGATGCATCCAGGAGGAAAATGGAAGATGATGAATAGGTAGCGAGAATTTCCCGCTATTGGCCAGAGCAATACAAGGTATGTTACCGAGAAGTGGAGATTTAGCGATCTGGGACCTGGTGGAGGCCCTGAAGTACTTTATTTTCTTGTCGTCCGACGTAAACAGCTGTGATCCGTAGTTGGAACATGCCAAGGGAATTATCGGTCATACTGAGGGTGTCACGATTTGGATAATGACGAGTTCGTCGGCCTTGTAGCTGTCGAACGCGTGGATGGGACCAGAATCATTGATGGTGGCGGTGCGCTCTCTATTCGTTCAGCCAGAGAGGGCCAATGAGTCGCTTCTCTGTCCCTGTACTCCACTCGCTCGCGGTATTGTCACCCTTTCCGGTCCCAGTGGCAAACCTCCTCGAGTCGGGGGGGACGTCGACTGCATACACCGACTTTCCGTTCTCCACATCGACGATTTTTTCGTGCATCTCTCCATCCCACATGCTTGCCCCCGAGCCTGTAGTCCCACACACAATGCATTTGTGATCCCTCAAGACAAAGATGGTCTGTAGCTCTGTCACCAGCTGTCCTCCAATCTCTTGACCATATTCAAGGCGCCATCACCAAATCACATCACGACTCCAGCCTACATGATGCTTTCTGTCAGGATGGAATCCAGCTGGCCACACCCATTCAGAACGACCAATGCCAAGTAATATTGTTGGATCTGACCAAACTATCATCCCTGTACCAATACAATCACTCCTTGAGGCAGCTGGTACGCACTCGTCTTGGTTGATGACATTTTCAGCGATAGTGCACGGTTGTTGACTTCAAGAAGTTAAAAAATGAGGCGTTTTAGTTTGCACAGGAGGACCACAGCAGCCCTATGAACACATGTTCCTCTTCTTTACAGGAGTCCTTGGCACTTATCTCCTCTGGTCTCTAGTTAGGTGGCCTTGTTCTGGTGGCCAGACAAGGACAAAACCTTGCATCGTTACTGAGGCTAACCCTCCTTGGAGCTGTGACTGCTTACCATATTCTGGCTGTGCTACTTGGTTCACGACACGCGTATAATTCACATTAGACATGCCTGCCATGTGCATTCCAGGACAGAAGGCGGCCATATCCCAGAAGAATGTTCACCACAAGCTGGGAGATGGTTTTACATTGAATCTCATATGCTTGAATGTATTGGCACATTTGGAACAGCTCACGTTTGTGCTCATGGGTGTCGCATAAACTGATTTCGCACACACCTTTAGGAATGAGTTTCCCGGCTCTCAGCTGGTAGGTTGTATCATAGGCATCCACATGGGGGCTACATAAATGCCAAGGATTACTCTCGGGTTATTTTGTCGAGCTGTTGGAGCCAGATTCTACCAGCACGGTACACGAACTAGTCTGACCGAGTGCCCACCAGGCATCAATGCATCTTGTTTTCATCCTTTTTAACCCTGAAAATCCATTTTTGACTGTCGGGTTTTGATACTCTGATGGATAGGAATGAACAACCAGGTAATTCAAAAACTCACAGCACCCTAACTAACCGCCATTGGTGGCAGAGCATTGACGCGGTGTGCAAAAAGAATAATATAGTTCATTTGCTCAGACCCGAGTAGCCAATATTATTTGATGGGCCATTCACTAAGTGACTCCTTGTGGGATGCAGTAACACACCTTGACCAGGACTTCATTTATAAGAGATGGCATACAGCCACACGAACGCGAACTGTCCTGGAAAGACGGAGTATGAGTCTAGTTATGCATTAGTTTCATCGAGCTTTCTAGGTACAAGATGTTCCCTGTGTGGAGAGTAGGTTGACTCTCGGACTTGCTAGAATCGAAGGGTCCATCAGAGGGTGCGATAACAAGATAAGTGACACTACTGTATAATAGCTGAGGTGTGAAGTGTGCTCTAAACCGCTTGGTCGCCGAACACTAAGTATAGGGTCAGGAATTATGCATAAACATCTTGCTTATTTTATGCGCAGTGGCGAGGTTAGTCACAGAGCAGGAAACCCAAAGGGTAGCGAGGGACCGGGGACAGTGCTCCATTCGTAACCTTGGGCTAAGACGGACCAAGAGACATGAACTAGAAGGCAATTTACCAGACTGTCTATCTCATAGACAGGCTGGATGCAGTGCACACTCTAGTGGTGGCGGTGCTATTTACTCAAACACAGTGCCTGACGCTCTAGCGCTCGCATGGACGACGGTTGATCTTCACTTTGCATTGTCAACGATATTCACCCCTCACACCACAGCCTCATTTATATCAGCAATCGCCGAGGTGGTACGGAATGCCCCCGCACGTTGACCTTGTTATCGTGTTTCGGGTAATTTCGAAAAGCGCCCAGCTGTCCAAGAAACAAACACGAAAAGATGCAGCAAGAACGGAACGACAGTATACAGCGCTCATAGACACACTTAGTCGGGCAGGTCTGAAGGCAGTCGGGCGTCGGGGGGAGAACCAAGACCAGCTGCTAATCTTGGTTACTTGTCCACCTGGTCTGCTCATTTGCTTAATTCATCGCGAACGGTCGGTCATAGCCTGGCTGTGTGGTATTTCGGCCTCACATCAGCCTTTTCGTATTAGGTGTTCCGATTTCTTAGATGGTCTCCCTATGTCAAAGCTGCCGTCTGCAGAAGCAGACTTTGATTCCGCCCCGCTTTCACCTGCCGATCGCGTGCGGTTCGTGCACGCCTATCTTACATCGACCCCACATGACGGTGGTCTGGGGATCATACCGGGCTGCAAGGAATGGGACCTCGTTCAATCTGTCATGGTGCTCCACAATCACGAATTCGACGATCAATGGATACGATCATGGACGCGACATAGAATAGCCTCGGTGGAGCTCGAAAAAGTACGAGATCAGGTGCGTTCTTCCGTCATTTTTGCTCCCTGGCAAAGCAGAGCTCACCAAGGGGCTAGTTTGGAGTTTCCATTGCCCTCTATTTTTTCTTCCTGTCCGCATACACACGTGCTCTCGTCTTCCCGTCAGTACTCGGCGTCGCTTTCTATTTCTTTGGCACACCTTATTCTGTGATCTACTCAGCACTTTTGTCCATATGGTCTATCGTGTTTGTCGAATGGTGGCGTCTACAAGAACGCATTCTTTCTGTTCGATGGGGCACGCGTGGGTCCTTTCGCGTGGAGAAGCGAAGAGCCGACTACATCCCTGGTTTTCCCTGGTGGAAGAAAGAGGTTAGAAAAATGGCCAGCGTACTCGTCATATTACTGTTTGCCATCGTCCTCGCCGTCGTTCTGACAGGCGTGTTCATTCTGGAGGCATTTGTGACTGAGCTATACCAAGGTCCTGGCCGTCGCATCGTAGTAAGTTCACCTGGGGTGACCCACGACTGAGTTTCTAATTCGGTTTTCGTCTCCAGGCTTTCGGCCCGACTCTTCTCTTCGCAGCCCTGGTGCCACAACTGCTTGGAGTGTACAAGGTTACTGCAGAACAGTATACGCACTGGGAGAATCATGCACACCAATCTAGTCACGCAAGTTCCTTCAGCGGCAAAGTATTCACTTTGTCAGCTATCAACGCTTATCTCAATCTTGCACTGTCCGCGTTCATCTATGTTCCATTCGGTGATAGGGTGATGTCCCTTGTTCAGCGCTACCTTTTCTCTGGCCCGCATGGAGTAGCAGCCGCGATTCTCGAGAAGCTGAACCTCAATATAAATGGTACATTGAGGTTTGGTTTGGGACTTAGGGCGGAGACGATCCAGGTGGGCGTAGGTAGTATGGTCGCGGAAAATCTATTCGAAGCGGATGCTGCTCGTGCACTGCTCAAGCTAAATTCGTCGAGGTTACAAGAACAAATGTTTGCGTTCACGGTCACCAATCAAGTCGCGAACACCATCCAGCAAATTGGCTTACCATTTCTAATGCGAGCCATTGGATCGTTCCGCGCCGGGAAAGGATTCAAAAACGGGGGTGGGAAAGGGGTTGGGAAAAAGAAACGCGTCGCTTTTGATGACGGATTAGCCGGGCAAGCTCACGACGATGTGCGGACACGGGAAGAGCGCGAGTTTTTGGAGACAGTGCGGAATGAAGTGTCCCTTCCCGAATGCGACATTTCCGACGACTATAGCGAGATGGTGACTCAATTCGGGTACATCGCGCTGTGGTCAACGATATGGCCCCTAGCACCGCTCATGTCGCTCCTGAGCAACCACGTCGAAGCACGCTCGGACGCGTTCAAGATCGCCATGCACGTGAGACGACCGGTTCCGGTGCGAACCGACACAATTGGTACGTGGTTGGAGTCGCTCACATTGTTGGCATGGCTCTCTTCCATAACAAATTCGGCGCTGGTCTACATGTTTCGTGCGCCGTTCAACGGAGTAGCTACAGAGCCTCAAATTCTCCCGGAAGACCGTGTTCCCGTGGCGATAAAGGACTTGCTCGTCTCGGCGATCTTGGTCACGCTCCTCGCCTCGCATGTACACTTTGTACTGCGCGTCATCGTGAGACGGATGCTCGAGCTTGGGATGTGGAGGAATAGCAAGGAAGTAAAGGAGGCGGAACGGGTGGAGCGAGAGATCAAGGAGAAGTACCTCTCTCATTTCCCGACGACGCAGATGCAGTGCGCACTTGATCAGCGGCAATCGATCAGTGAACAAGACGAGGATGATTGGGTGTCCTTCTGGTCAACTGACGAGGGACTGGAGGAGATTCGGAAATCGGACAAGGATACATGAGACGGCGTCGTCTGGATCCGATAGCTTATGGTATTAGCCTGCTTGAGTAAATGCTTCTTGTCTTGTGTTCACTCTGAATTACACTACATGACAGCTAGTCTTCTGTACATATTGGAACTAGAACACGTGCGATAAACTGCACAGTGTGAGTGAGCGGCGTCTAGAGAAAATGGCGAGACAAAAAGGGGCACCCACCTCTTAACACCGTGGAACGGGGTGATAAGTAGTGCAGTAAGAGGTTCAACATTATAGCTGTTTACAAAACTTTACGGAAAAATGATGTCAAAAAGTTCGTAGCCCGAAGCTAGTCCTAGTAGATCCATGTGCAGTAACTACACTATGCTTTTTTACCCTACCTGTGTACAACAAAAAAATGCATCACTCCTAGTACCAATTCATCATGCAAAAAAAACTCTCCGATGAACTGAGGGCTTTCATTCCCACCCTTCACCATAGAGATTTATCTGTTAAAGATATCTATGTTACCCTTGGCATCCAAAAGTCAATTTTTTATAAAGCTCTTTATTGGTTCTGGCAGTACAGAGTTACCTCTGATTTCTTCAAGTATTCATGTGCAATTGATTACCCCTGCTTTCTCACTTCCATGAATTTTGTCTTAGTTTCTGCTATTATTGCCCATTATCCATTAATTTACCTTGATGAGTTGCAAAATAAACTGCAGCTCAAATACAATGTCCTATTACCCTGCTGTTATATCCCATGCCAACAAGTCAACTCCACTTTGTCTCTAGTGCAACTCTGATTGCTTTTATGCTTCTAAGCTATGTGTTGCTTGGTTTCTCTTATCTCCATTCTATTCTACCTAATGTTAGTTATAACTTCACATATATTAACTTTGTAACAATCTGATATAACTCTGTAGTTCTTCCAATCTCATTTCCTGTTCCTGTTTCTTTTCTTCTTACCTTTTCCTGTTATCCTTCAGTTTTAGTTTGACATTATTCAACATTGTCTTCCCTGATATCTCCATTTGTGTTACAGTTGGCATTTCAGACATTGTATAATGAGTATTCTAATCCTAATCAAGGGCTTGTCAATGTTGATGTGATAAGATGAAAGCAAGATGATATAAGCAAAGGAGTACTAATGAGACCACTTGCACTAGAGAATACAAATGCTCAAGACTGGGGCTTGAGATATGCTAGAGCTATAGTATTTATACAGTAGGAAAAGGTGCATGGACCAAGACCCTGATGGGAACACTCCCACAGACCCTGAGGCACCATCAACAGGAAGAGAAGCACTCATAAGAATAGCCAATGGCTGAAAGGGAGTAAGGCTTCTGAAATGGAAGAAGACAAAAATGAGAACCAGGCTAAAAACATGAAGCTAATCCTATGCCCTGGATCTAGACCTGTCATGTGACCCATCACATGCCTAGATAAGATAAGAGATTAGATAACCATGTGGAAAGATAAGATAAAGTCACATGATCAAGGTTTGAAAAAAGTGAACTATAACAATTTGTATCTCCTTTTCTCCTTAGATAATCCACTTCTGCAAGGTATAAGTACTGTAGTTCTGTATCTTGTACCTTAGTTCAAATATCAGCCATAATATAATATTAACAATTATTCTTACCCTTCTCTCTGCTTTATGACTTGACATTGTATCTTTCTTTAAAAGTCTCATGACTCACCTTATAACTTGACATCGTACTTCTCTGTAAAGTCTTATGACTTTCTTTAACCCTCTGATCCTCTTCTGATCTCTCCATAAATTGGAGCATCCAGGACTAGCATAAGAGTACATTACATAAGATAAAGCCAAGCTCCATTCCCTTTGGAGTCATCTGGAGTACTCTAGAGTACATTGCAGTTTATAATAGTACATTTGAACTTCTACTTGCACTGGTACTGCTATTATGTTTATCTATGTAACTAGAGCTTGCTCTTATGTTGTCCTCAATTAGTTTAAGAGTTTTTCTGCCTGCTGCACCCCAGGCTCAGCTTTACAGGCCCCTGCCCCTTTTTACTTCTTTATATCTATAGCTCCAGGTAACAAAGCCCTTGATGGTTCCAAGATTCTCCAATCTCCTCATACTCCTGCCAATTGTGATGCCCACTCAAGAGCACCAGACAACCCTGGAAATAACCCATCCAATGAGTACTCTGATATTCCAGAGAATAAACCTAAACCTTTTTCAAATAATAAGCCTATTTCCATCTCTCATGATACTATTACTGACCTTGCTAGTATCACTCATGTTTTAGCTCACTTCTTCTGTTGTACCTTTGAAACCTTACAGCATACCAAAGTATGTGAACTAGACCAGTTTAACAGAACTGACCTCTGGAAGCTCCATGTTTTTTTTGTTCAATGTGAATTAAACTTCCAGGATCATTTCAAAGCCTTTGCCAATGACTGAGCCAAGATTACTTATGCTCAGTTTTATCTTAAGGGCATGGCATTGAAATGGTTCAAACCTGACCTTTTTCTTATGGAAGATCCTGACCTATACCTGCTTTAAATGGATAACTATAAGGAGTTTGTTTAGGAGCTTTGGAATAACTTTGGACTGCATGATCCAGTTAGAGATACAGAATACCAGTTGAATCAGTTGTCCATGAAGGATGGTCAACAAATTAACAAGTATGTGATAGAGTTCAACAGGATTGCATTACAAATTTGAGGATATAGAGATGGTGCACTTCAACATTACTTTTATAATGGCCTCCCAAATCACATCAAAGATAACATCTTTTGCATTGGCAAATTCTCTATCCTTAGTGAACTTTGGCAACTTACCCAGATCCTTGACACTTGCTATTGGAAGCATTGATATGAAATCAGCTACCAAGGGAAGTTATCTAGTTTACTCAAATCATCTGACAAATTCTCTGCTTCTTCTGCTTTGACCTCTGATACTAAGGAGTTGAAGAATAAGTCAGCCAGTTCCTTTGGTTCCTTCAAGTTATCCACTCCCAAGAGGCAAGATTTATTGTCTAAGCTAGGTAAAAACAGTAAACTCACAACTGAAAAATGCAAGCATCACTTGAAAAATCACCTCTGTATATTCTGTGGTATTACTGGGCACATAGTGAAGGACTGCCCCAGATCTTCCTCCAAGGTAGCCAAAGCTTGTGCTGCCAAGACCTCTGCTTCAGAGGCAAAAAAGTAGTCCACAGCCTCCATGACTCTACATAGGCTGAAGGTTGCATTGATTCTTTCTGTACTTTACTGGAGGTTAGATTTAATGTGTTCACTCTTTTTTATCATGATTCCCTTATGCCTCTTGTTACTCTAATCTCTCATAACATTCCTCTATTTCCCACCCTAATTGACTCTGGATCTTCAGATTGTTTTGTAAATACCAAGTTAGTTAGTACCTATAACCTTCTAACCTATTCCATTCCTTCATTGCAGTTCTGACTTTTTGATGACACTTCTAATTCTATGATTACCAATGCCATCGATCTCTCTGTTTGTTTTGAAACCAGTGTTATCACTCCAATGACATTTTATATTACTTTCTTGAATGGATCTAGTTCTCTTGTTCTAGGACACAACTGGCTCATCTGCCACAATTCATTGATTGACTGGGTCTCAAGTCATATCTTGTTCTGATCATCTGAACCAAACATGCCAACACCCCTAAGCTCACCTCTGCAGCCTCCAGTCTTTTCAACCCATGCTGACTCTAACTCCAATTCACCATGTTCCTCTAACCCCAGACCTCTGTTAATCAAAGCTACTTAGCTTATCAGCATTTGCACACACCTGTAGCCTTAATGGCTTAGTTCTGTTCTGCCTGCAACTCTGACTCTCAAAGAGTAATCTCCACTCTGCCTCCATTGCCCCTTCTTCAGCCAATCTTTCTGGTGTTCCTCTGGAATATCACAACTTCACCAATGTATTTAGCAAAAGCAAGGCTTCTATTCTTGCTCCCCATTGAAAGTTTGACCTAAAGATCAACTTGGAAGAAGGTACCTTCCCACATATCAGCACTACCTACTTCCTTTTGCCCTCTGAGCTTGAAGCACTCAGAACCTTCTTAGACAAACTCCTCTCTATGGAATTTATCTGCCCCTTTTTATTTACTCATGCTACACCAGTCCTCTTTGTCTGAAAGAAGGATGGCTCACTCTGGCTTTGTATAGATTTCCAAGGACTCAACAAGATCACAAAGAAAGACCACTACCCCCTTCTGTGCAGCTCTGATCTTCTTAATGCTCCAAGCCATGCAACTATCTATATCAAGCTTAATCTTAGGCATACTTACCAGTTGGTTTGCATTGCTAAGGATGATGAATGGAAGACCTCCTTTTGTACACACTATGGCTCATATGAGTGGCTTATTATATCATTTGGGCTTATCAATGCCCCTGCAGCTTTTCAGTGGTTCATCAATTCTATCTTTGCTAATTTTTTTCATGTTTCTGTAATTGTTTATTTGGATAACATTCTGATTTTCTTTGCTAACTGGACTTCTTATACTGAGCATATCTGTGAAGTCCTCCATTACCTCTGGAAACATGGCCTCTATGTCAAATTTGAAAAATGTGAATTTCATATCAATTTAATTGAATATCTTGGCTACCAACTCTTTTTTTTAGGGCTTACCATGTCCTCTGACAAGGTTCAAACCATCCTTGATTGGCTTGAGCCTCATAAAGTTCACAACATTCAGTCTTTTCTTGGTTTCACTAACTTTTACTGCTGCTTTATTCAGGGCTACTCTAATATTGTTGTTCCTCTAACTTGTCTTACCTGCAAATCTGCTCATTGGGACTTTGAAACTTCCTGCCATGCTACTTTTCAGTGCCTCAAGGATGCTTTTACCTCTGCCTCTATTTTAATCCATTGGGTCTTCAATGCTCCTCTTATTGTTGAAACTGACACTTCAGACTACACAATTGTGAATATTCTTTTACTCCAGTGCCTGGACAATGAAGTCTGCCCTGTTGCTTTCTATTCATGCATACTCACTGTGCCTGAACTCAACTATGACACCCACAATAAGAAGCTTCTTACAATTTTCACTGCTTTTAAGACCTGGCATCATTACCTTGAAGGTTCCAGGCACTTCAGTTAATGTTATCACTGATCACAAGAATCTGGAATACTTCACTACATCCAAGCTTCTGACTCACTTGCAAGCCCAGTGGTCAGAATTCCTTCTCCAGTTCTATCTGACAATTTGTTTTTGCCCTGGTCATTTAAATGCTAAGCCTGATGCTTTGACTAGATAATGGGACATATATCCCAAAGAGGGGAATAATTACTATGCCCATGTCAATTTGCACAATTTCTGGCCTGTGTTCATGCAGGAGCAACTTGCTGTGTTCCTTTAGGTTTTCTTTTTAGTGGTTCTGGGTTTCCAATCTGTATTTCTTTTTAACCTTTTTAATCCTCCATTGTGACATTCTCTCAGCACTTCCATCTGACATCACCACCTCTGCCCACCTGTCCAGTATCCTCTTGCCTGACTCTTGTTGGATAAAAAACCCAGAAGACTTCTTGTATCTGGACAACTGCATCTATATTCCAGATGTCTTTAACCTTTGCCTCCAGGTCCTCCATTGTAAACATAACTACCCCTTATCTGGTCACTTTGAACAGAATTGGATGCTGGAACTCATCTGCCAAGAATATACCTGGCCTGGCATTTGTGCCTTTATTAAAGAGTATTTTTTTTTCATGTATAGCTTGCATATGCATCAAGGTACCCTATCACAAGCTCTATGGTTTCCTTAAGCAGTTTTCTATTCCAGAGAAGCTATGGAATTCCATTTCTATGGATTTCATTGAGCAACTCCCTGCTTTCTCCAGTTACACTGCCATTCTTGTCATTATAGATCATCTATCAAAGTAGTGTGTCTTCATCCCTACAGATGACAATGTGACCTTTCTAGAGCTTGCTAAACTCTTCTTACTTCATGTTTTCTCCAAACACAGAGTTCTTTCCTATATTACCTCCAATCATGATTCCAAGTTCATTTCCTATTTTTTTTGTTCCCTGGGTCAAGCTCTCAATATCCACCTCCACTTTATTTCTGGCTACCATCTGGAAGGTAATGGTTAAACTAAGTGAATAAATCAAATCCTGGAGTAGTATCTATGTGTTTATTGCAACTACCAGCAAGATAACTGGTTCAAACTCCTGCACCTTGTGGAGTTTGCTTACAACAATGCCCCTAATGCTATCACAGGTGTTTTTCCTTTCTTTGCTAACAAGAGCTACCATTTGAATGTGTTTATTTATTTAGAATGTGATCTTATCTTTACCCAAGCTCAAGAATACACCATTGACCTTGACTTACTCCATGCCCTCCTTTAAGAAGAGATAGCTGCCACCCAAGTCAGATATCAAGGATCTGCTGATATCCAATGATCTCCAGCACTGGACTTTAAAGTAGGTAACCAGGTATTTGTCAAGGCTAAGTACTTTAGGACTACATAGCCATTCAAAAAACTTGCTAAAAAGAACTTAGGTCCTTATTTTATTATTGCTCAGGCAAATTTGCTTTCCTTTACACTTTGCCTTCCAGAGAACATGAAGTCCATTCATCTGGTATTTCACATCTCTTAACTTGAACCCTCTATCCCTAACATGATCCCCAATTATGTTCAATTACCCTCACCACCAGTCAAGATTGATAAAGAACCAGATTTTAAGATCTTCAAAATCCTTGACTTAAAGGTAGATTGCAGGCAAAGGAACTGCAAATTACTATATTTTGTTAAGTGGTTAGGATATGAAAGCACTGATGAGGAAATTTCATGGCTTCTTGCTACTAAATTAGATCATGCTTTGGAGATTATTGAGGAGTTTCACCTCCATTATCTGAACAAACTCAAGCCATATTATAATTGACCAATGAGTTATTGATCCAGTAATCTAGTCACAAGATCCCCTATCTACTCAATAATTGCCTTTTTAACCTCCTCTTTATTCCCATTGTCTATTACTGTAATTCCACTGACCTTCACATACAGCTCTGCCAACTCCTCTGCTATTTTATTAATCTCCCCATTTTCTGGCTTACACTCTAAATCTTCCTCATCTTTTCTCTCTGCCACACATGCTCTATCCAAGGCATTGACCAGCAGCTCTAGGTTAGGTTAGGGTTAGGTTAGGTTAGGTTAGGTTAGG
>JBBPKN010001118.1:0-21127 GCA_038089275.1 Pulveroboletus cf. rosaemariae | reverse complement strand
AAAAGTCAAAAATGTTTGTTTATTTCTTGGCTTTGTTAACTTCTATAGGCAGTTTGTCCCCAACTATTCCATCATCACTTGCCCCCTCCTTGACCTCACCAAGAACTTGGTCCCCTGCTACACAGAAGGCCTTTGATTCTCTCAAGGCCATTTTCCTCTCATAACCAGTTCTATAAATGCCAGATCTCTCACATTCTTTTGCCATTGCCACTAATGCCTCTGCTTATGCTTCTGGTAACATTTTCATTCAGACTGATACTAATGGGGACAGGCACCCCTATTCTTATCTCTTACAGATATTCTCTACCACTTGTTAAAATATATACTGAGTACAAATAAACTGTTAAAACATATACCAATCTCCTTTTTAAATGAAACCCTTATTGCTAGAGGGCAAAGGTCAGGTTCCAGCATCTTAGTGGTGCATGAATCTAAGGGAAGATCATATTTCAGAAACTCCAGAGATATCTGGAGACTTTCAGAGGGATTCAGAAAGGGTTGATTGATTGAACAGGACTCAGCTTTACCTTATATGGTGTGCCCTTGCACTTTCCAGTGTTCTAATTTACATAGATATCAAAGGTGGGGAAGAGGGCTGTCTTTGCACTCAACAAAAGGGACAGGCAAGATGAGGAGAGTCAAGCCTAGTCATGGAGGTGGAACCTTACAATTCCTTCAAGTATATTACTTGGCCCTGGAGATGCTCCAGAGGAATCTGGAGAGTCAGAGTGAGCCTAAGGGCTTGGGCAAAGTGAGGATGATGACAAGGGGGTATTTATGTCAATATTTGTACTGAGATACAAGATACAGGACTATAGTACTTATATCTCAGAGAGGCAGAACTATCTAAGAGTGTAGTGAAATAAGACAGATGCAAACTTAGAAGCAGAGCAGATGTCTAAATATCTAAGCAATGAATGAAGATGTCAGGGAAGACAATATCCAATCATGTCAGACTGAAACTGAGAGATAACAGGAAAAAGCAAGGGGAAACAAGGAACAGGAACAGAAATGGGAATAGCAACAGTAACTGAAAGCAGGACTAGGAATGGAGTTATATCAGAGTAGTCCAGAGAAGGCAAAGTGAAACTAAGGTAGTACTTAACTGGAACAGAGATAGGACTAGAAACAGAATAGGGTGGAGCAGAAGTGAAGGGCCAGAGAGCATATATCAATGGAAGGTGAAAAGCATACATGCATAGCTGGGGTGAAATGGAATGGTGACAGAGCACCAGAGTTGCCTGGAGGGGAGCAAGGGGGCTAGAGTGGCTTACTAGGTATGAGGACCAGTCATAAGCCAGGTCAGAATTGGGTTGGAGATATGGGATATGACAAGAACCCAAGAATCCCTCATCTTCAGAATGAAACATACTCATGAATATCCTCATTTTCTCCAAGAAAGAAGTTACAGAAGATCATGACCTAGCACATGAACTTTTCTTTTTTTTACAGATCTCCCATGTTTCAACTCCATCCTCTCCTACTTCCATTTGATGCTGACCCACATTCACCCTTCTCAGACCCATACCCATTACTTTCACCATGTCAGAATCTTCCTTTTTCCCCACAAAGCCTACAAAGCTTTACCTTGGTACTCCCAAGTACTTTGATGGCAATTGATCCAAGGCTAAGACTTGGCTGGACACCATCCAGTTTTACCTCTTTGTTAACAATGCAGTCTATGACTCTAATGAGAAAAAGATCACCTACACCCTCTTGTTTATGATCAAAGGTCCTGCCCAGTCATGGGCCATCACATATCAGAAGCAATGTATTTTGGGTATCACTGTTACCATGGGAAAGTTTTCCCATTTTACCTCCATGTTCCTGAAAGCTTTCCAGCAACAGGACACCATGAACACTGCCATCCATTAATTGGTGAGCACACAAATAAAGCAAGGGAAGAAGGGAAAGTGAATCTCTTCTCTAGCTAAGTACACTGCTAAATTTCAGAATTATGTGGTTACTGCTAAGATCTCTGACCACAACATTTTTATCAGCTAATATAAAACAGGACTTGCCTTTTATCTAGCTTATTGTATTCATAACCTGGATATGATCCTCATGACCATTACTAAGTGGTATTCAAAAGCTGCTCACTTCCATGGTACCATGGAGCATACCCACTTCATGAAGCAACATCATAAGAATCCCTGAGTTTTTGCTTAAATCACCACAATCTCAACTATGTCATCAAAATCAGAGAAAGATCCAAATGCAATGAATGTAGTTACTATGAAACATGGCTGACTGACTTATGCAGTATAAGCACACTGCATCAAGAATAAGCTTTGTTTCAGATGCCAGAAACCCAGCCATTCTGCAATCAATTATACTGCCTTCCCTGTTTTCTCAACTACTACCACCTCTACTTTTGCCAAAGAAATCCCTCATATCAAAATGGTCTCTGCTAAAGAACTGATGACAAAGATTGAAGAGGTTAGTGATGATGAATTTGATGATAGGGTGGTGAGAGTAGAACTAAAGAAAGGAAAGATAAAGAACATAGTTAGTGATTTGGGTTTTTAGAATGGAGTACCTCCTTTACACAAGGTACTCCTTTCTTGTCTTGTGCACCTGTACTTGTATCTGCTTCCAAGAAATCCATGCATATCCCAGTACAAGTTTCCCCTGCCTCCTATGTCAAGAAAGTCATAGCAACCTGTGCTCTTATCAATAGTAAAGTGCAGATCAACTGTGTTGACTGGAAATTTGTCAAGCATTAACTCCCTACCATGAAACTTTCAGAACCCATCATTATTCACAATGTGGATTACTTCAAAAACAAGAAGGGCAAGATCACCAGAACTTGTGATCTTCTTTTTCATCTCAAAAACTTGATTCTCCCAGTTTTCTACCATGTTATTTCATGCAGGAAGAAGAATATTATCCTTGAACTCCTGTGGCTTCAGGCCACAAACTTCACCATCAACTAGATGGCCAACATGCTCACCATTCCAGATTCCACCACCTTGGATGCAACCATCTACCATATTAATACCATTTATAAACCTAGGTTTGATGGACTCCTCAATGTTATTATTATACCCCATGATGAACTTCTGGTCCACTAACTGGACTATGTTACCCCTGAGCAATCCATCAGCAATGTTATGGTGTCAATCTCTGAATGACCCATCCTAACCCTAAATGGTCTGCCTTGAGAGGGTGCATCAGTTTTATTGTTGGATTTAGATTGAATAGAGTGAAGAGTAGTGTGTGAACTCAGGGTAGCAAAGCCTGAGGAGCCATAGCACAAGTTAGGACTCAAAAACTAGCCTGTATTGATAGGCAGCACTAAGAGGATAATGTACAAGATAAACAAGTGGTTAAGGCTGGAAAGCTGAAACCAAGGAACTACCTGCTACTTATACTAATCCCAGTTGTGCACAGACCAACCAGTGTGTCCAGCAGAATAATAAATATGGTAAGTGGGTATAGAGTGAGGGTAAAGGGTATGATCAATGGGCCATGCAGATAAGGGGTATAGAATGGAAAGACTATATAGAATAGAAGGTAAGAATTCAGGGTAAGTGGAGATTAAACCATACCCTCAGCCATGAGGCTGAGGAGATCCCATCTAGAGATCTGCCATGATCAGATCTGACCCTCATCTAGATCAAAATTCAGATTCATTGGAGATATGATCAGAAGAGCACCTGTTATCTAAGATACTAGATCTAACTTCATAAGCTGTGCCTAAATCCCAGGGAAATACTCTTAATAAACAACTCAACCATATCCTAGGGTTTGTCCTTGTTTAGCAATAAAGTCTCACGGTCATGTGCTTGTCATGTGACTCTTCTACTAGCAAATGTTATGTTCATAACAAGCAATTTGCTCTATAACTGCCACATCAGCAGGATCCTTGATTACTGCTCATCATATTTCTCTGAGATCACCATAGCCAGACTCACCACCTCCACTAAGCTAGCTATTAAGGCTGAGAAGGCCAAACCTAATGCTATACTTTCCCCTGAGTATTCCCAGTTTTCTTTTATTTTTTCTGATACTCTAAAATCCCTTAACCACCTTTTATCCTCTTGATCTTATGATTATGAGATTAGTCTAAAGAACATGTTTGTCCCAAAGATTGATAAGGTATATTCTCTATTTCCCCCTGAATAACAGGCCATGGAAGACTTCCTCAAAGAAAATCTCCATACTGGGAAGATCTAATCCTTCAACTTCCCCCAAGCATTGTTTTTCATCATCATCAAGAAAAAGAATGGTAAACTCCACCCATGCCAAGACTACCAGTATCTGAACAAACAGACCATTTGTAATGCCTACTCTTTGCTTCTTATTTCTGATCTCATAGATAAACTCCATGATGCAAAGATTTTTACTAAGTTTGACATTAGATAGGAATATAACAATGTCTGTATTCAAGACAGACACCAATGAAAAGCCACCTTCATCACTTATAAGAGGCTCTTTGAACCAAAAGTGATGTTCTTTGATTTGAACAACTCACCTGCTATGTTCCAGTAATTCATGAACAATTTCTTTTGTAACATGATTGCCAAAGAATGGCTTATTATCTATATGAATAACCTTCTTATCTCTTCTCCTGATGCTAATACCCATTAGAAATGAACCTCCCGTGTTTTTCAACAAATGGTGGATCTTAATCTCCATCTTAAACTGGAGAAATGCACCTTTGCCATCTCTCAGATAGAATACCTTGGAATAATTATCCATCCTGGTGAACTTGCCATGGACCCTGTCAAACTTGCTGGCATTTCCCAATGGCCAGTCCACTTAAAAGTCAAGGATATTTATTTATTCCTTGGCTTTGCTAACTTCTACAGGTAGTTTATTCCCAACTACTCTGCCATTACTTACCCTCTCCTCAACCTTACCAAGAAGGCCATTGCCTGGTCTTGGTTCCCCACAGTGCAGAAGGCCTTTGACTCCCTCAAGGCCATTTTTCTTTCTCAGCTGGTCCTGCAAATGCTGGACCTCTCTTATTCTTTCACTATTGCCACTGATGCCTTAGTCTATGCCTTAGATGGTATTCTCCTTTAGACAGATACTAATGGAGATTGGCATCCATGTTTATATCTCTTCCAGATATTTTCTGCCACCAAGCAAAACTATAATATCTGTGATTGCAAACTTCTTGCTGTCATCTGTGCTTTGAAAGCCTGGAGGCAATACCTCCTTGGCTCATTATCCTCCTTTCAGGTTTTTACTAATCATAAAAATCTGACATATTTTAAATTCCCTCAGAAACTTAACCATCACCAAGCTTGCTGGCTTCTTGACATTACTGATTTTGACCTGCAACTCTCCCATGTTGCTGGTTTCTCCCTCATCAGACCAGATGCCCTCTTCCACCATCCCAATCTTTGTTCCAGTACCTTCTTTGACAATCAGAAGGTTATCCTGCTTCCTCCAGAACTTTTTGTTAACCTTGTTGATGCTGACCTCTCAGCCCACATTAAACAGCACCTTCTGACCAACCCCCTCCACCTCTTCATCCTTCAAAAGATAAATGCCTCCTCTAATGAGAAATTTCTCCATTCTTGTACCTCTAATTGGAAGAAAACTAATGGCCTCCTTACTTATAATGGACATGTTTTTGTTTTATCCTCCATTGCTTTCTGTCATGCCATTCTTCAATGATGTCATGACCACCCCTCCACCAGCCATTCTGGTTACCTTAAAACCTGCCAACTTATCTCTGCTGAGTTTTGGTGGCCTGGTCTCACCACCTTTATCTGCAACTATGTTGCAGGCTGTCCTGTTTGCCAGCAAAATAAAGCAAACACTCATCCCTCTACTTCTGCTCTCTCTCCTATCTGTTCCTCTGCCACTTACTTCTTTTAGCAGATTTCCTGCAATCTTATCACCAATCTCCCTTTATCCTCTGGCTTTAATGCCTTGTTGGTCATGGTTAATCACAGGCTTATGAAGGGGGTAATTCTTTGCCCCACAGTCAAATCCATCACTGCACAGGGCATTGCCACCCTGTTTTTCCACAAAGTTTTCCTTCACTTTGAACTCTATAACAAGATCATCTCTGATCAAGGCCCTTAATTTGCATCTGCCTTTGCCAAGGATCTTGGTAAACTCCTTGAGTATAATCTTTACTCTCTACTGCATATTATCCACAGTCTGATGGAGAGACTAAACATGTTAACCAGGAATTAGAGACTTACCTTTACATTTACTGCAGATCTAACCCCATCAAATGGGCTAATTCAATTACCCATGCCAAGTTTGTTTACAACCATTGCCCTCACTTTGTCACTGGACAATCCCCATTCTACCTTATAATAGGGTACAAACTCTGTGCTCTCCCCTTTATCATAGAGGAATCCCTGATGCCTTGTATTGCTAACTGCACTAAGGCACTCCTTATAGCCCATGACAAAGCCCTTGCCACATATGACCTTGCATGCCAAACCATGGCATTCCACATTCCTTTTACCCTTTTCCCTTTTGCCAAGGGAGATAAGATATGGCTAGAAGCCTGTAATTTGAAACAGGCTGTTGTTTATCTGAAACTCTTGCCAAAAAGAGAAGGACCCTTTACCATCACAGAAGTTCTGTTCTCTATTATCTACCACCTCCATCTTCCATTCACATGGAAGATTTACCCAGTGTTTCACATATCACTGCTATTGCTCTATCATGAAAATAACATACATGGAAAAAACTTTCCTGCTCTCCCTCCAAATCTTATAGAAGGTAAGAAGGAATTGTCATATCCTGTACCTCTGACCCAATTCCAACTCAATTCCAATCCAGCTTATAACTGGTTTTCATACCCAGTAAGCCACCCTAGCCCTCTGACTCCCCTTCAGGCAACTCCAGCCCCCCATCACCATTCCATTTTACTCCAGCTATGCATGTATGCTTCCTGCCTTCCATTGGTATATACTCCCCAGCCCTCTGCTCCTGCTCCACCCTATTCTGTTTCTAGTCCTATCTCTGTTCCAGTTAAGTACTACCTTAGTTTTACTTTGTCTTCTCTGGACCACTCCAATATAACTCCATTCCTAGTCCCATTTTCAGTTACTGTTACTATTACTGTTTCTGTTCCTGTTCCTTGTTTCCCCTCACTTCTTTCTGTCATCTCTTGGTTTCAGTCTGACATAATTGAACATTATCTTCCTTGACATCTCCATTTGTTGCTTAAATATTTAGACATCTGCTTCACTTCTGAGTTTGCACCTGTCTTATTTCACTATACTCTTAGATAGTTCTGCCTCTCTGAGATATAAGTACTGTAGTCCTGTATCTTGTACCTCAGTATGAATATTGACATAAATACCCTCTTGTTATTGTTCTTACTCTGCCCAAGCCCATAGGCTCACTTTGATCCTTCAGGTTACTCTGGAGCACCTCTGGGGCCAAGTGATATCCTTGAAGGAATTGTAAGGTCCCACCTTCATGACTAGGCTTGACTCTCCTTGTCTTGCCCATTCCTCTTATTAAGCATTGAGACAGCTTTTCAAATAACCTCTGATATCTATGTAAATTGGGATACTGGAAAGTGCAAGAGCACACCACATAAGGTAAAGCCAAGTCCCATCTGTTCAATCAATGAAACTTTTCCTGAATCCCTCCAGAAGTCTCTGGACATCCCCAGAGTTCCTGGAATATGACCTTTCCTTAGGTTTGTGCATTACTAAGGTGCTGGAACCTGACCTTTGCCCTTTAGCAATAAGGGTTTCATTCAGGAAGAAGATTGGTATATGTTTTAACAGGAATATGAAATAGAGTGGATATTAAAACATTATGGCCTCCCTGGCAACTGTCAATTCCTGATCCATTGAAAAGAGTATTTGGCAGAAGATAACTTGTGGAAATCCAAACAGAACTTGAAATATTCCCAGTTTACCCTGGATAAGTATCAACTTCTTTACTCTTATCACTTTTCCCCAGTTGCTTCTCATTCTCACTTTACCACTAAAAAACCCAACCACTTCCACACATGGCCATAATCTTTATCATAGACCAAGGTTTCTATTCCTATAATACTCCTCTTGACTCCCCACCAGCCTCAACATCTCAACTACCTCTAGCCTCCATTGAGCCTTCTATCATTTTTTCATCCAGTCCCACTGATACTTATTTTTCTTCTTCTCTTTCTTCTCTTGCCCTCAACCTCCCTTCAAAGGACTTCATAGCTTCTTCCCCTGCCATCATCATTAGCCCAGCCATTGTTATACTTATTCCAGTCCCTCCTTCTGCCATTGATGCCATTTCTGCAGGCATCCTCAGTGTTGACTTACCCCTATCTGCTCATATTCTTTGCCCAGAAGCCTTCACCCAGGAATATTCTCACAATATTCTTATGTTTATCATGAATTTTTATCTTACCATCCCTATCAGCTCCTATCTTGATATGTTCTTGCCTCCCTGGGCAATTTATCAAATCTATATGCAACTACTTTGTCTTTCTATCAAAACTCAAAGTATTGGGACTGAATCAACTGCTACTTCTACTAAGTTGGAGTTTACTTGAAAAAGACACAAGCTCTGGAGGTCTCCAGATAATTCTGGAGATTTCCAAAAATAATCAAGTAGTCAAGTAGCAGATTTCTCATTAAACAGAATTTAGCTTCACCTTATATGGTATACCCTTGCATAGCCTTGGTGTCCTGATTTGCAGCAGGCAGGAGATAGCAGAGAAGAGCTTGCTCAGGGCTTAACAAGAGAGACAGACAAGACAAAGAGTATCAAGTTTAGTTTTAGGAAGCAGAGTCATTAAGACTTGAGAAAGGTAGCCAATAGGCTGGTCATGATCTCCAGCAGGGCTGGAGGGTCAGAGTAAGTCAGGAGACTCAGGTTGGATAGGGGCAGTAACAACAGTAAAGTTGTCACTTATCCCAAGTCAACATTAAGCCATAATAACTTTAATATTGAAAACTCTGGAGTAACCTGGAGAGTTAGAGTGAGCCCAAGAGCTTGGTCAGAGTAAGGGTGAACAGATGGGAACATGGGGTGTTTTTGTCAATATTCAAACTAAGGTACCAGATACAGAACTACTGTACTTATATCTTGGAGGAGCAGATTATCTAAAAAAGGAACAGAGATATAAAGGAAGTTATCTTAGAAGCAAGGACAGGTATCAATGCAATCTGGATACAAATGGAGATGTATCAGAAGCTGTCAGAAGAGTGAAGCATGAAACATCATCTTCTGGAGATGAATAGAGATGAGATTAGAGGTATTTAAGAGTAACTGACAACAGGTGTCATCATAACACAGTGGTTAGATACAAAGCTGAAACAAAACAGAAGGTAAGAACTAATGTCAAGAAAAAGTGGAGTTAAAGCAGAGTAGCTCTGGAGAAGCTGGAGCAAGAACTATGATAAGTATTATGATTTTCTCTTTTCTCTTCTTTTATCTCTCTTCTTTTGTCCTCTCATCTTAGCTTCTGCTCTTTATGCATCTCAGATGCTCTTTTGTTCATATTCCATGATAGACTTCTGCTCTTCTTGTGCCCTAACCCAGTCTAGGCCACTCTCTTGTTATATCCTTTGCCTGGGTGTTCTATCTTTTAATTAGCTGATTCATAATCATTTCATTTCTTTCCATCTGTTTTCACATGGATAGCTTACCTATCATTCATCAGCCTGATTACTCATAGTATCTCCACTCAAACCTTATCTCTTGTACTATAAAGTAGCATACTTCATGTTTTCTCTCTCTCTTTGCTACTTCTATCTTGCAATCTCTTGCATATCCCTTGTTCTTGTACCTAGTACTAGGAATTCACCTTTGTTCTGTCCTGGCAGTCTCCAGTCTAAAGCATTAGTCATCCTAGCATCCAACTTCAGCATAACCCCATGTTTGTTGCTGGTACTTGAGGCATAACACTTTGTTTGTTGCCTACCCACTTGTCTTGAGGCTTACACCTTGTATAGCCTCTTACTTATCTCTTGCCCAGCAAGGTCTATGCTAGTCCCTCTCCAGACCTAATGTAACAAAAGAAGTAGTGTATTCTACTTGCAGCTACCTTTGCTGCAGACTACTTTCCACCATTTCTCCTAAGCAACATTTACTGTTTAACTCCCTCTTGGATGAGCCTAGAGCCTTGACCTCAGACCCTCTCAAGTCCACTTCAGAGCCTGAGAACTTCTCTCCTTCAGAATGCCCTTCTATGCCTGAAGACATACTTGTGGATATTCTAGTTCCCTTCAAGGAAAAAGTCCAGGAAGATTGTGATCTTGCTCATGAACTCTCCTCTTCTTTACAGATCCCCTGCATTCCAACTCCACCCTCTTCCATTTCCATCCAATGCCAACCTGTGTTTACCCTTCCTAGACCCTTACCAGTTACTTCCAACATGTCAGAATTATCTTTCTCATCTATCAAACCCACAGAACTTCACCTGGGTGCTCCCAAGCACTTCAATGGTGACAGATCCAAGGCCAAGACCTGACTGGACACTATCCAGTTCTACCTCTTTATTAACAGTGTGGTCTATGACTCTAATGAGAAGAAGATCACTTACATCCTTTTATTTATGACCAAAGGTCCTGCCCAATCATGGGCTGCCATATATCAAAAGCAGTTCATTTCTGGTACCACCATTACCATGGGAAAGTTTTCCCATTTTACCTCCATGTTTCTGAAAGCTTTCCCATTTTACCTCTGCATTTCTGAAAGCTTTCCAGCAACAGGACACTGAACACCACCATTTATTGGTTGGCAAATACCCAGATAAAACAAGGGAAAAAGGGATAGTGGACTCCTTCCTTAGCAGAATATACCACTGAGTTCCAGAATCATGTGATCACAGTGAAAATTTTTGACCACAATGTTCTTATCAGTTACTATGAAATGGGGCTTGCCCCATACCTTGCTTGTCACATTTATAACCTGGATATGATCCCCACAACAATTACCAGGTGGTATTCAAAAGCCACTCACTTCCACAGAACCATGAAGTATACCTGCTTCATGGAACAACAACAAAAGAATCCTCACATGTTCACTTGAACCTCCATCACCCCAACTACATCTTCCAAGCCAAAAAAAGATCTGAATGTAATGAATGTGGGTGCTGTAAACATAGCAGACTAACTGATGCAGTATGAGCCCATTGCATCAAGAATAGACTTTGTTTTAGATGCTGGAAACCTGGCCACTCTGCAACTGCATGCACAGCCTTTCCTACTTCTTCCATGACAATCATTCCTACTTTCACCTAAGACTCCCCTTATATCAAGATGGTTTCTGCCAAAGAACCAATGACAAAGATCAAGGAGGTTAGTGATAACAAATCCAATGACAGGGTGGCAAGAATAGAACTGAAGAAAGGAGAAAAGAAGAAAATGGTTAAGGGCCAGGATTTTTAGACTGGAGTATCTTCCCTATGCAAGGTACTCCTTCCCTTTCTTGTATGCCTGTACTTGTATCTGCCCTGAAGAAATCTATGCATCTTCCAGTACAAATTTCCCCCATATTCCACACCAGAAAAGTCATAGCCACTTGTGCTCTCATTGACAGCAGAGCACAGATCAATTGTATTAATTGGGACTTTGTCAAGAAGCATCAACTCCCCACCTCAAAACTCTTGGAACCTATTACCATTTGCAATGTGGATCATTCTGAGAATCAGAAGGGCAAGATCATCAGGACTTGTGGCCTTTTTCTTCACTTTAACCATTTAATTCTTCCAGTATTCTGCCATGTTATTGCATGTGGGAAGAAGAACATCATCCTTGGACTCCCATGGCTCCAAGCCACAAATCCCACCATTGACTGGATAACCAACATGCTTACCATTCCAGGTTCCACCATCTTAAATAAAACCACCTACTATGTTAACTTTATTCATAAACCTTGGTTTAATGGACTTTTCATCAATATCATCATTTCCCATAATAAACTCTTGGTCCAATACTTGAACTATGTTATCTCCAAGCAATCTATCAATGATTTACTCTATAACTGCCACTTCAGCAGGATTTTCAATTACTGCTCCTTATACTACTCTGAAATTGTTATGCACTGACACTACTTAGCTAAGGGTTATTTTTTATTTTTACCCTAAGCTAAGTCCTCTTTCCTATTTAGATCTTTTTAGCCCCTTTCGCTTCTTTCATCTTATCTTATCTCATCTTATCTCATTTACCTTATCTTATCTTCTTCTATCATATCATGGTTCTATGCCATGTGTTCTGGTCTAGCCTGGCCTAGATCTTTCATTTCATTATAGCATATTCTTTTATGATGTCATGGCCTAGTTCTCTGATGTCATACCTTATTGCTACCTTGCTTCCCTTTTACTCTTTACTCCTTATCTGCCATTGGTTCCTATTTAGTTTCCCTTTGCCCTATTTCCTTATTTAGCTTTGTTCTCTGTATACTAGCTACCTCATATACTCCTCATGACCTGGTCCATGCACAGTAAATAGCAATATATAAGAAAGGGCAAGGGCATAGATTGGTTCTCCAGTCTAGAGCACTTGTTCTCTTGTCTCCTTGTTCTCTTGTGCTTGCTAGGCTGCCACTTCTTTGTTTCCTTCAGTATGGGCACCCCCCAAGGTTGTTCCCTCTTGGTTTAGTCAGGATCCATAACAGAAATCACTGTTGCTAGATTCACCACATCCACTAAGTTGGCAATTGAGGCTAAAAAGGCCAAACCTAAGACTATCCTTCCTCTTGAATACTCACAGTTCTCTTCTGTCTTCTCCAACACATTAAAGATCCTCAATTGCCTTCTGCCCTTTCATTTTTATAATCATAAGATTAATCTAAAGAACACATTTGTCCCAAAGATAGATAAGGTTTACCCCATATCCCCACCAGAATGTCAGGTCATGGAAGATTTCCTTGAAAAGAACCTCTGCACCAGGAAGATCTGACTCTCCAATTTCCCCCAAGTGTTGTCCTTCTTCTTTGTTAAGAAAAAGAATGGTAAACTCCACCCCTGTCAGGATTATAGGTACCTGAATGAACACACCATTTGGAATGCCTATCCATTACCCCTTATCTCTGACCTTATTGATAAACTCTGTGACATCAAGCTCTTTATAAAGTTCAATATCAGATGGTGATACAATAACATCCATATTTGAGATGGACATCAATGGAAAACTGTCTTTATTACCCACAAGGGGCTTTTTGAATCCACAGTGATGTTCTTTAGTCTAAATAACTCACCTGCCACATTTTAGCAATTCAAAAATAATTCCTTCCATAATATGTTATAATTTACTTTTACTTTTACCACATTTGTAACAACACTTTCACATGATCACAAGGCTAGACTGGTCTAGACTATGATCTTATTGCCTTGTGTTATCCTTATGTATTTCTAGGTCCCTGCTTCTATTCTGCCATTGGTTGGCTTACTATACTATAGTTTAGGGCCAGCCCATTGTACATGGTCTGTCTGTGGTACTGTAGCATATATAAAGGAGAGGTGCAAGCCTGGTATCTCTAGTCTTGTGCACTTGAACTCTCCTTTAGCTTTCACAAGTCCAAGTCTCCTCTTTCTCTATTCTTTTTCTTGCCTAGTTCTGTGGCCACTAGTCCAAAAGCCACCCTCAGCAGCAGTAGCAGTGAGCACCCTTAGATCTCAGAAGCATCTTATAAGTTCTGCACCAAGAAGGTATTTCAATATAATTGCCAAAGAATGGCTTATTATCTACATGGATAATCTTCTTATCTCTTCTCCTGATGCTGATACTCATTAGGAGCAAACCTCATGCATCCTTCAACAGATGGTAGACCTTAATCTTCACCTCAAACTGGAGAAATGCACTTTCACTATCTTTTAGGTCAAATACCTTGGGATAATTATTTAATCTGGAAAACTTGCCATGGACCCTATTAAACTTGCTGGCATTTCACAATGGCCAACTTCCTCAAAAGTCAAGAATGTTCATTCATTTCTTGGCTTTTCTAACTTCTATAGGTGATTTATTCCTAACTATTCCACTATTGCTCATTTTTTCCTTAATTTTATCAAGAAAGTCATAACCTGGTCTTGATCTTCTGCCACACAGAAAGCCTTTGACTTCCTCAAGGCTATCTTCCTCTTGCAACTGGTTCTGCAGATACTGGACCTCTTTCATTCCTTCACCATTGCCACTAATGCATCTGCTTACACTTTAGATGGCATTCTCCTCCAGACTAATGCCAATGGGAACTGGTACTTCTGTTTCTATCTCTCTCAGACATTCTCTGCTACCAAGTGGAATTATGACATTTATGATCACAGACTCCTTGCAGTCATCCATGCGTTGAAAGCATGGAGGCAATATCTTCTTGGCTCTTTATCTTCCATGTAGGTTTTCACTGATCATAATAACCTGACCTACTTTAAATCCTCTCAGAAGCTTAATTGCCACCAAGCTCATTGGCTTCTCAGCATCACTGACTTCAACTTGCAACTCTTATATATTGCCAGTACCTTCCTTGCTGGGCCTGATATTCTCTCTCACTACCCAGATCTTTGTCCTGATACCTCCCATAATAACCAGGAGATTACTCTACTCCTGTTAAAACTTTCCATCCCACTAAAGGAGACTGTTAAAACTATACCAAGATAAGTATACTTTTAACCAGTCCCTTTTTTTTAAAATAAAACCCTTGATGCTGAAGGAAGATCAGAACTCTGGAGGCTCTGAAGAGCTCTGGGGAAATCTAGGAAGGGTTTCAATGGTCAAATGGGACTTAGCTTCATCTTATGTGGTGTGCCCTTGCACTTCTCCATTGTCCTGATTTACATAGATGTTGGGATGGGTAATACAGCTGTCTCTATGCTCAACAGGAGGAACAGGCAGGACAAGGAGAGTCAAGTCTAGTCATGGGGGTGAGGCTTTATGACTCCTTCAAGAATATCACATAGCCTTGGAGGTACTCTGGAGTAACCCAGAGGATCAGAGTAAACCCAAGGGCTCAAGCAGAGTAAGGGTGATGACAAGAGAGTTTTCTGGTATTTTTGTCAATATTTATACTGAGATACAAGATACAGAACTACAGTACTTATGCCTCAGAGAGGCAGAACTATCTAGAAGTGTAACAAAATAAGACAGGTGCAAACTCAGAAGTGAAGCAGATGTCTAGATATCTAGGAAATGAATAAAGATGTCAGGGAGACAATGTCCAATCATGTCAGACTGAAACGGAAGGGTAACAGGATAAAACAGGGGAGAGCAAGGAACAGGAACAGAACAGGAATAGTAACAATGATGGTAATGGTAACTGACCAGGAATGGTAACAGAGTTATATCAGAATGGTTCAGAGATGATGAAGGGGAACTAGGGTAGTACTTAACTGGAGCAAAAATAGACTGGAAGCAGAATGGGGTGGAGTGGGAGTGAAAGCCCAGGGAAGCATATAATGCTAAGGGGCAGGAAGCATACATGCATAGCTGGGGAAGACTGAAATGGTGACAGAGGACTAGAGTTGCCTGGTGGAATGTCAGAGGGCTGGAGTGGCTTACTAGGTGTGAAGACCAATTGTAAGCTGGGTTAGAATGGGGTTGGAATTTGAGTTGGAGGTCTGGAATATGACAGTATTCCCCTCTTAGGCCTGAATCCTTGAAGGCTGTTGGCCCAGGGTGCAGAGAGTATGGATATGTGATCTGCAATAGTGTGGTAATGGGTATATGATCACATACTTTGGTAACATTGGGGGTAGAATGGAGGGTTGTGGAAGCAATGAGCACATAACCTTGTTTAGTTACAATAAGGTGAAAGAGCAGAGTTTCTCAGCTCACTTATGAATAAAAATGGGGACTTCAATGGTAGCTCATTCTTCCTTCATTACAACAACATGGCCTTATTTGATGATCTTGTGGCCTGGGCTGATGAACACCTTGCAGAGTGCACTAATAATGATGAGGCATTGAATGATGCCAAATATGCCAAGTGCAAGAGGCATGTGAAGGTGAGGAAGGAGGAGGAATGGAGGAGGGCAGAAGAGGCCTGGAAGGTGGTGAAGGCTGCCTAAAGGCAGGCTGAGAAGGCCCAGAGAGCCCAGAGGATGGCAGAGGCAGCTGCCCAAGAAAAGGTGAGTACCATGGGTGTTATCCTGTGAATAGCACTACTGATGATCAATAGGCAGTGTGAATGCAGGCCCAAGCAGGGCCCAGCAATGATAAAGGAAAACAGAGGGCAGAGGAGGCACCAGCATGCTGAAGGTGCACAGATAGGGGGATGGAGTGCAAGGTGGGCATGGGAAAGTCCACATTATGCTTGACCTGTCAAAAGGCCAAGGTGAGGTGTGAACACCTGGGGGAGGAGAAGCCAATGTGGAAGTGATATTGGAGGGATGCAGAGGAGGAGTGGCCCAAAAAGAGGGCCCACTTAGAGGGAGCAGAGGACAGTGCCAAGCAGGTGGCAGAGGGCTGTTGCCTGCTGGTGGAAACCATACAGGAAGTAGGGGACTGGGTGGTGTGGGAGATTAGGAGGGAAAACCAGCTGCTAGTGCAGCTGGTCAACATTCTCGATCCTGCATGGAAGGTAAGCAGAGAGGATGTGGAGAGTATGCCAGAGGATGGTAAAGAGGAAGAGGTGGCAGGAGAGGTGGCAGAGCTCAGGACAGGGATCCAGGAGGGGGCAGAAAGGGATGAAGACAAAGACATAATGGTACTAAAGTAGTATAGTAATTACCCTAGTTTGTCTTCATATCAGAGGTCAGGGTTCAGGAATGACCCAGGGGGGCCGCAAATAAGGATACAAAAAGGGGTTAATGACTTCTGAAGTGAAGGCTTTGAGCCTTGAGTGAACAAGTTTAGAGAACATGTGGAGTAAGTCTGGAAAGTAGGGTTTCTGCAAATTGTAATAACCTGTTAAAATGAAATCTTATAACCAGGTAAGTGATACCTTGGGTGGTCATGGGGCTATAAGGAGGACAAATGGACAGCCAAGAACAAATGGAAGAAATAGCTGAATTTCCCAAAGGGGTGAGATTAAAACCCAATGTCAAAAATGGTTGCTTCTGCCATAAGGACAGGGAAACTGAAAAGAAATGAAGGAGATAGAAGCAGAAAGTTTCAGGGCTTCAGAATAACTTCCAGAGAGAAGGTCAGAAATTAGACTAGAGTCCAATAGTCAAATGATAACCAAAACAAATGTTGGAAGAGTTGGGTCTAGGGTGAAGATGAGGAAGGTTTGTTTATTTTCAAAGGGAAATAAAACACAATGATTGAGGGCAAATGGATTCTGTACTTGGTTAAAGTCAGGGTTAGCATGGAGTTGGCTCAAGGAAGATAAGTTCCCAAGGAAAAAAAGTTGGTGCTCATTTTTCCACTGTATCATGGCTGGATTCCCAGATATCTACTTCTGGTCAGATAACCAGCTTACTTTCCATTTCGATAATGGGATGGCCCTCATAATGGCCAAGAATCAGGAAAGGAGAAGGTGTAGAGTCAAGGTGTACAAGGCTGGTGCCTCAATGGGAATAGGGGAAGTGAACACTAGCCAAAAAGATAGGGGTGGAGTATGGGTCAGAATGGCAGAAGGAGTCCAGAACCTCACTACTTTTAATGAGGCAGCCCAAGGAGTTGATATGATAGATAATGGATTGGTTGCCAACATAATCCATGAGATTGGTGGTCTGATTTATCAGGACTTAAGGGAGCAGAACAGGCTCCTTTATGACCTAGTCAAGATCCAGACAGAGGAGGGCTGCCAGAAGGGATATCTCAGGGCAGAGTCTGGTGTTCATGTAAGCAATCATAATGCTTAGTGGAAGGGGCACAGAGGTCAGAGGGCTGGAGAGGAAATGAGGGTTTTTGTGGCTGAACTTGGGGCTAGGACAGAGCCAGAGGATATTATGGTGGAGGCTGGAAAAGACCTGGAGAAGTGGATGTTCCACTGAGAGTTGCTTGCTGGCCTCACCTCCTATATACAACCAATGTCTGTATACTGATTGAATTGCACATCATTTATATGCAGCAACAAGGGGAGAAAGGTGAGCTACTTGGGGAAGGGCTGAAGATGACTGGAGATGATTGGGGATGGGTACAGTTGACATAGGTAGGAGTCAGGCACTGCACTAGTGGTAAAGGTGGGCAGAGGGGGCAATGGGTGCAGAGCATGTCTGGTCATTGCATGAAGGTAGACAGTTGACCAGGTGATCTGGGTACTGTGGTGGAAGAGACCGGAGAGGGACTGGAGAGGCAAGTGAAAATGAAGGAAAGGGCAAGAGTGCAGGGGAACCAAATTGCTAGGTGCAAGCAGTGGTTCCCAGTGTGGTTACTAGATGCTATTCCCACCTCAAGATCAACATCCCATTGTCAACTAGGAGACAGAAAGGAAAGATGCCAGGAGTAGCACAAGGTATGAAATGAAAATGGTCTGGAAGAATCTGGAAAGATGGAAGAGAGGCCAGAAGAAAAGGCCCACCAAAGGACAGATGCAAGAATGGGGAGGTCCCAGGGGATGTAGGAAGAGCAGAAAGATTCCCAAAGGAGAAGGAGAACCCAGGAAAAATGAAAGAACAAGTCCTGGATGATAGGTCAGAAGGAACAGGAACAGAAGACAAAGAGGAACAGAGTTATCAGAACAAGGCCAGAAGAACAAGGAATTCCCAAGGCAAATAATGGAGAGGTTCAGAAGGGTTTCAAAGAAAGGGACAGCATTCCTAGGAGACACAGAAGAGCAGAAGGTCTACTGGAAAAAAAATACCCAGGGAAAACAGAAAGGCAGATCCTGAGATGACATGCAGAAAAGAAGGAAAATACCCACAAGCAGAACAGAGTCATCAGGAACCATGTCCAAAGAGCAAGGATTTCCTGGGCAAGAGACAGAGAGTTTCAGAGACAATTCTGCCAAACAGGTCTTTCATAAGGGGACAGAGGGTGCCAACAGCATGGGGTTATAGGAAGGTGGCACATAAAACAAATGTAGCACCATACAGAAGAAATCCAAGCAGAGAACCATAGCAAACTGAAACAACACTCCACCAACTGCAAGCAGGGAAAGAAAGGGTAATTGCAGCACAATCATAATGGAAGTGTGAACCATTCAGAAAGGTAGAAATGGATGGAGATGCCCTGAGGGGGCAAGAGACTTTTGGTGTGTGAGATGAAATGTGGGGGGCATGGCAGAGTGCAGAGGAAGAGGGGTGGTGCTTCTGAAGCCTGGTTGGTCAGCAAGGTGGGTATACCTTAGCTGCAAGAATAAGAAAACAGGTAGCAAAGGTGCCATGGGCAATGAAGAACAATGGTCTAATGCTACAAGTTTGAAGAGGGTCAGAGGTGGACAGAGGTCTTCCTGATAGGCATATCAACAGATGAAACTAGCCTGCTATAGAAGCAGAGCAACATGGCAATGACCATGCACTGAGGCAATGGCATTGTAACTACCAGATCATGACAACAAGAGCTGTGGTTCAAGATCAGAGTTAGCTGAGACTGGAGTGGTACAGAGCTACAGAGGGTGTGTGGGATGCTGGCATGTGTTATCCAGTGAACAGATGAGATACTACTCAATACCCAGGGTCAACAGACCACAGTGGGTGAGTTAGTGGTGTCCTAAAATCAGTGAACACAAACCATCCAGCAGAGGGTGATGCTAGGCATTGACAGAGTGAAGCCAACAGTCTTTGTAGGGTTTGTGGAGGTCCAATAGCTTGAGCAGAAGAGGTAAAATTGAAAGAGATGGTGAGGCATTGGAAGGAGTGAAAACAGGTGAAAAGATTGGAGTATTGGGGCTCCCAAATCCAAAATAGGACGAGGTACCCAATGGGGATTATAATGATTGGAAGTGCATGAAAAGATGGTGCTGGAGGTTGAGAAGACAAGGGGTACAGGTTTAATAGACTTGTCATGCTCAGGAGATTGAGTCTTGAAAGGCTAGGACCAATGGCCAGAAATGAGTCATCTAGGAGTAGAGAACTGATGCTAGAGGTTGATGACTGCCTATTGGTAATCCTGGAGTGACTTGTCAAGAAGGGGCCGGAAAGGTGGCTAGGAGATGCTTAGACTGCAATGGCTAGATCTAGGCATGAGAAAGTGGTTGAAATAGTCCGGAGTAATGGGAAGTGGTTTTCCATCAAGGATTACCAGGTAACAACAAAGTGTCAGAGAACTGGAGTCAGATGCTGGAGAAGAGCAGGAAAAATGGAGGAAGTGGTGCTTATTGGTAGAGAATCATAACCTAAGCTGCATTCGAGGATCCATAAGGGCTGGTGATGCTGTCTGATAGTAGGAAATCACAGCTGTTCTGGAGGGCCTGAAGTCGGAAATAGGGGAATGCCAGGGACAGGAGTTAGAAGTTGAATCTAGGCACATGTGTTTTGAGTGATGGGGACCAATGACTGATGTTGTAGAATCATTGGAGTGGCTTGGAGTGACTCAGAACATTGGGGGCTGTAAGGGGCTTGTGTCATAAGGACTAGATTAACTTAGGGGTTGAATGCCCAGAAGAGTGCGAGGTTGTAGTGGTGTCATTGGTGTTCATATCCTGACAGCTAACACAAGGGATGGAATGAAGTTCCAGAGATCTCAGAGGGATCACTCATGAGTGCACCAAGCATGCAGGTGGTTCAGAGTTGAGTATTGAAAGGCAGTGGAGGCCAATCATTATGTGAAGGCAAGAGAAGTGCAAGTGAGAGTATGAATATACTGTTAAAACTTTCCATCCCACTAAAAGGAGACTATTAAAACTATACCAAGATAAGTATACTTTTAACCAGTTCCTTTTTTTTTTAAATGAAACCCTTGACACTGGAGAAAGATCAGAACTCTGGGGACTCCAAAGAGCTCTGGGGGAATCTAGGAAGGGTTTCAATGGTTGAACAGGGCTTTGCTTCACCTTATGTGATACATCCTTGCACTTCTCTGTTGTTCTAATTTACATAGATGTCAGAGTGGGTGATATGGCTATCTCTATGTTCAACAGGAGGGACAGGCAGGATAAGGAGAGTCAAGCCTAGTCATGGGGGTGAGGCTTTATGACTCCTTCAAGGATATTATGTAGCCTTGGAGGTACTCTGGAGTAACCCAGAGGGTCAGAGTGAGCCCAAGGACTCAAGCAGAGTGAGGATGATGACAAGAGGGTTTTCTGGTGTTTTTGTCAATATTTATACTGAGGTACAAGATACAGAACTACAGTACTTATACCTTAGAGAGGCAGAACTATCTAGAAGTGTAACAAAATAAGACAGGTGCAAACTCAGAAGTGAAGCAGATGTTTA